>JAQFVV010006944.1:0-238800 GCA_028023455.1 Epiperipatus broadwayi | reverse complement strand
GGTACTCATCTTATAGCTAAAGACGTCGTTCTATTACGCAGTTTTCGTGCTAAAACACATAAAAATGCTGTTTCCGTGGCCGACACATTCGAACCTGCGTTTTCTATAATACAACTTTTTTGTTGTGCTACAGAATGCAGGCTGCTATGTTGCATCACAGTACAGCATGTATGTCACTAAGCAGCAATTACATTTTCTGAATTCGCACAGTTTATAAAATAATTACGGTTTGGTGAGAGAGTTTGTATTTGAATTGTATTGCAATGTTGTTTTCATTGGATTTTTATTTTATTTTAAACTATTGAAATGTTCAGATTTTTTAAAACAATAATTATAAGACTTTTTACAATGTACTGTATTGAACTTTTATTTGGGTAAATGTTAAATATCTATGTTTTTATTGAGTTGCAATTAGGTAACGTGTCAAGTAACTTACTGTTAGTAACATTCCACGAGACAAAGAAGATTCTACCATCTGTATATTTTTGAAGTAAAAAAGAGTGGTACGAAAAAAATATCCAGTAAGAAAAGTCCAAATATAAAGTTTTTTTTTGTAAATTTAATAAAAAGCAAATATTATAAACATGTTTAATAAGTAAAGAAGACATTTGTATGTGTTTGTTGTTGTTTAAAAAAATTTGAGTTTCTTTCTTCTGTCTGAGTATGCTTACGATTTTGAATTTTTTTATTTTAGCATTACAAACAAACAGAACACTAACCCTAAAACTAACCCTAAAACTAACTCTAAACTAACCCTAAACCTAACCCTAAACTAACCCTAAAACTAACCATAAATCTAACCGTAACAACTTTTACTTTTATTACGATTATTATTTTTTACTTAAACAACAGCAAAAAAAGTCATAACACAAGTGAAAAAATATCCGATAAAAAATTGATTTAAAAAAAACTGTAACACAAGTAAAAAAACATCCGATAGAAAATGTATAAAAAAATAGCCATAACACAATTAAAAAAATATACGATAGAAAAACACGAATCAAATTTGAATTTGTTGATTTTATTTTACATTTATTATTATCATTTAAATTGTATACATTAATAAAAAATAACATTTATAAAAGACGATTTTGTTTTGTTTTTATTTTCGCATTACAAAAAAGCATAGAAAAATTATTAAAATCAACGGCCCGTGAATGTTCATATTTTATAGTTTTAGCATGAAAACGGCACCATCCAACAGGATCTTTATCTATAATACAAGCACCTTTAATTTTAAATAGCTTCATTATCTGTGCACAAAGCACATATATATATATATATATATTTATTAATAATCAATTTCAGTAAAAGTGATAATTATTTTTATTCATATATTCATTATTCACATAATCACCATTTCATATGATTACACATTCTATTAATAAGAGTCCCAAATTCTTCGTACAATAATGCCACCAAGTGCAAACTTTCATAATTAATAGATGCAGGAAGGCTTGTGCATAAAATCTTTATCTAGTGCCTACTCATTCAACATTCCCAGACTAGTTTTTAGCTTGTGGCTTTAATCAGTGAGGAGTCTTGGATTTAAAAACACTGCACCTAGATCTTAGGATTTAATGCAACCCTATAGCAGTCATCTTTTACTTATTTGGTTAACAATAAAGCTAAGATCCCAAGATGAAAACACTATAATATTTTTAATCCAAACTCATTCATGTATCCATTGATTATAAAAGTTTTTATTTAGTGGCTTTACTGTGTGGAGAGCTTGGTACTATTAACAGAATGTGTAAGCATTATAAAATTTGGATCATATGATGTTTTGATGGTTTTGTACCTATCCTGCATATAGGATAATGATGCTGTGTTTTTAAAAAAAACCCGAAACACCAAAATATATAGATGCTGAACTGAGTTCAAATCTATATGACTATACAAGTGAAAAGAGCCTGGGTTGGAAACATTATGGTATTTTCATCTTGGGATTCTAGCAAATAGGTAAAAGATGGGTTCTGGAGGGTTGCATTAGATCCTAAGATCTGAATGCAGAGCTCTCAAATCCAAGGCTTTTCACTGATGAAAGCCACAAGCTAGAAACTAGTCGGGGTATGTTGGATGATTAGGCCTTAGATAGGAATTTTATGCACAAATCTTCCTGCACCTATTGATTATGAAAGCTTGTACTTGGTGGAACTACTGTATGGAGAGTTTAGTACTTTTATATGTTCATTATTGTTCAATTTGCTACACTTTAATTATGTAACGATTATGTTGTTTTTTTAAAAGCATTGCTAGTAATACCAAACAATTTACCTATTTTATATATGCACTGAAATATTTACTTTGCATTTCCAATTGGTTGCCCTGGTTTTATCAAAAGCTTCAACAGGATTTTGCTCATAGTATGCAAACATATCCTATAAGTAATAGTAGTAGTAGCAGTAATAGTGATTTAATAAAGTAAAGGCTATTAATAAAAATGAATGCAAAAATGTGAAATAAGTAGTCATCGTTAATAATTCAATCATTGGTACAGATGTTTTAGGTAGTTGTTAGTACATATTTCCACATCACAATAAAAATACTTTTATCTAATGTTTATTTTTTGCAATGTTATACCTCGTGAGGTTTTGGGATCTATCCATTTTGATTATTGGTGCTACAATTATAGGTGTTAGTTGGGGAGGCAGAAAACTATCCAACTACTCACCTCTTGTTTAAAAATATATTTACAATTTATTTTTGCAATCAGGTATTATGCCAAATTTTTTAAAAAAATACATTCATTATAATAGGAAAATATAAGATATCTTTGTATCAGTAAAGACCACATATATTAAAATGGAAAAGGAAAAGCGTGATGCAAAAATCCCTTGATGACGCATCTAATGGGCTAATGGACTGACATGAAACCACTTTTACTCAAAGACAGTAATTATCGTTTTTGAATAAATTACATATACGTTTATATAACTGAGGAGGAAGTAAGTGAAATTTCCAATGAGTTATCTAACATAAATAAACTTTTTTAAAGACAGATAATACTATCTTTCTCTTAGCATTTGTTTTTATATATGTTTAGTTTATTTATATATTTTTAAATGAGGGAATAAATTCTATCTACTGATTATATATATCTCTCAAGTTTCACCATAACTTTATAATGAATGTAGTTAAATGGTGATTTTTATCATTTACTCTCTCTCTCTCTCTCTCTCTCTCTCTCTCTCTATATATATATATATATATATATATATATATATATATATATATATATATATATATATACACGTATTGCCACACACAGCAAGCTAGAGTAATCAATGGATGCCCGAAGGCTTGTGCATAAAATTCCCATCTAGTGCCTACTCATCCAATATCCCCAGACTAGTTTCTGGCTTGTGGCCTTTGTCAGTGAGGAGCCTTGGATCTGAGAGCATTGCACCTAGATCTTAGGATCTAATGCAACCTCCAGCAACCACCTTTTATCTCCATTTAACTACAAAACTATGAGTCTTAAACTGAAAACACCACAAGCCAGAAACTAGTCTGGGGATATTGGATGAGTAAGCACTAAATGGGGATTTTATGCACAAGCCTTCTGGCATCCACTCTAGCTTGCTGTGTGTTGCAATACATATAGTGAGTTTTGCCTGTTTTAACAACAGTTTTACACAAGCATAAGAGGTGGTGGTCATGTGATGTTTATTGGCTTATATATATAATCAATAGATCAAATTTGCTTTCTCTTTTAAACTTATGTAAATAAAATAAGCATATATAAGAACAAATGCTAAAAGACAAGTAGTATCATCTGTCTTTTGAAGAGTGTATTTGCATTATATAACTTATTGGAATCTTCAGTTACTTCTTGTTATTACATATAATCTTAGTTATTTATTATTTATTGTTAAAAGAAGGTTTTCTTGACAAGAGGTTGAAATTGTTGATTGTTGTAGATAAAAGAATTATCTAAGTGTTGACTGATTTTTATAATATATATATATAGAGAGAGACAGAGGCAGGCAGGTGGATAAAAGAATGGACTGACAGACAGGCAGGCAGTCTGACAGACAGACAGACAGACAGACAGACAGATAGATAGATAGATAGATAGATAGATAGATAGATAGATAGATAGATAGATAGATAGATAGATAGATAGATAAATAGATAGATAGATAAAATATATAGGTAGATTGATAGATAGTAGATAGATAGACAGACAGATAGACAGACAGACAGATAGATAGATAGATAGATAGATAGATAGATAGATAGATAGATAGATAGATAGATAGACAAACAGACAGACAGACAGATAGATAGATAGATAGATAGATAGATAGATAGATAGATAGATAGATAGATAGATAGATAGATAGACAAACAGACAGACAGACAGACAGACAGATAGATAGATAGATAGATAGATAGATAGATAGATAGATAAAATATATAGGTAGATTGATAGGTAGTAGATAGATAGACAGAAAGACAGACAGATAGATAGATAGATAGATAGATAGATAGATAGATAGATAGATAGATAGATAGATAGATAGGTAGGTAGGTAAAATATGTAGGTAGATTAATAGATAGTAGATAGATAGATAGATAGACAGACAGATAGACAAACAGACAGACATATAAATAGATAGATAGATAGACAAACAGACAGACAGATAGATAGATAGATAGATAGATAGATAGATAGATAGATAGATAGATAGATAGATAGATAGATAGATAGATAGATAGATAGATAGATAGATAGATAGATAGATAGATAGATAGATAGATAGATAGATAGATAGATAGATAGATAGATAGATAGATAGATAGATAGATAGATAGATAGATAGATAGATAGATAGATAGATAGATAGATAGATAGGTAAAATAGGTAGGTAGATTGATAGATAGTACGTAGATAGATAGATAAATTCTGAAGCTCATGAAATTAAAAACTTCTATTATCCAAGTGCCAGTAATATATACTGACTCGTGCATAAATATAACTAAAATATATTCGTTTTTCAAAGAGAGTAGAAAAATATAGCAAAACAGTATCATCTAATACCTTGACTCTATTACATTAGCCATCATTAAGAAGCAAAAATATGTGGTGAAAAACTATACTATTCATAACACCCTCATACAGAAAAGCTTAATTTATATGTAAGCTATGAGAACATGTATTGATTCCTAACTGTGTTTGATATACAAAAGCTAAAAAAACTTGTCTATTTTTATTTTCGAAACAAATAAAAAGTTTCTGCTATCTGGGCACAATTACAACAGCTATCATAAAAAATCAAACCATGTTGTCAAAAAGTATATTATTCATTAAACACACGTTTATGAAATGGTTAAATTATTGGTATACTTTGGGTGAAATATGGATTAATTTGCAACTGCAGAAGATATAAGATTTTGTGCCTCTGTTAAAAATGCATTTACAAGGCAAATGAGAACAAGAAAAAAGACAACTTCTTTTATCTAAGAATTATTATATAAGCTGTCATAATAAAGGAAAAATTTAAAATCAGAAAAAAAATAGAGAATATTTATGTCAACCACAGACATATTCTCAAAATATAGCTACTCTTTTAAGAAAAAAATGAATTGTTAAAAAAATCAAATTAGTTTATCAATTTTTTCTCAGCCATGACCAAAATATAAAGGCAAAAAGATTGCAAATCTAAACTAAAACCTATTTTAAAAATATCAGCAAAAACACTATAGTGTGTCTTCTGATACGTAATCAGTTTTAACATTAGTCCATAACTTTCGAACAGCATTCAAAACACCTACAACTTTAATTATGAATTTTCTGCCAAAATATCTCCATAATCAAATAAATATAAATATAGAATTTAATTTTTTAATTATTTTTTAAAAGCAATATTCAGCAATAAATTATGTTAATATGTTATAAATTTTGTTGAGAATTTTTCTAAAATTAATCACAATTTATTATCGAATATTATTTAAAAGCATTAGTTGGTAACAAGTTATATGTAATTTTAATTAATTCTTTTTGATTCCATTTGTTTATAATTAATAATATTTTTAAGCAATAAATATTTCCCCTTTCTACAAGTCCTTTTGGTAGACCATAATTTTCAAAATGCTGTACAAAATTCACAACTTTAATTTGCAATATAAAATTTCTTCATAATTAAGTAAACATTAAGTATTAAATTTAAATTTATTTTATTTTTGATTTAATCCTAAAGTGCATTTAAATCACCCTAAGACATTATGTTTAATCTTCAAGCGAGTTTTGCCTTTTTATTGTTATAATTATGATTGCCAATTGGAGTGACTGTTTAACTTTATAAAATTTCCAAACCAGAAAAGCATTAAAACCAAGTTTTAAAAAATTGTATTCAACTTGTATATACATAATACATGCCCATTTTTAAAATCAGTTATCTATTCACCTTTTCTCCTAACTTCACCAAGTTCTATAATGTCACATTTAATATGAGGCAATTCTTCTTCCAATTCTTGCAATCTTCCTTCATTTGAAAGTGATCTGCAATTGTAAGTACCTAAATAAAAGGTTGTCATCAAATGGCAGCCTGGATCCACAATCAGGGGAGTCTTAGCACTCCACCAAAAGAAGCCAAATTCTTTCTTGGCTAGTAACTTTACAACCTAGGCCATAATTTACTTTTGTGTGCCATGGTTGAAAATATCTATTGAAAAAAAAAGTTGCTCACACAAGAAAACTCAACTAATATTTCATTTAAGAACTATTAGAAAATGGAGAAGAAAGACCATGGTGTTTCTTGATCTTAGACTCAGAAGTAAAAAGTCAATAAACTCTGGTTAGTGCATCTCAGTGAGCAGCCCATCTGTGTTCCTATACTGTATAAATAATCGTGTAGTAATAATGGCTATAATGACTAGAATGTATGGACTGAACATGAAGAACTCCTGCTGTGTGATTCCTTTAAGGTATCAAAGAGGAATCAAAAGGTTCTTTTAGTTAACAGCAAACTCCATTCTGCAGCCATAATGTTTACCTAATCATTGATATGTCAATATTTTTAACCATTGATATTGTTTTGTTCCTATGCTAATATTTATTTTTAATTTTTACAATTAATGTGACTCTCTAATATTAATTTTTCCATTGGTTATTAAAGGCCGTGCATTAATTCTGTAAAATTTTAATCTTTTGATTCATTTGAAATAAGTAACTCCATTATCTTTTTAAATTCTTATGGTCTATCACTAGCATCTATAATTTATATGTTAGCTATGCAAAGCTTTTTTTATGCTAGAATTCAGATCCGTTGTGAATGCAAGGCCTTTCCTTCCATTGGAAATTCTTACATATATATTTTTTTTATGTATAAAAAAAAACAACATTGCCTAAGTTTAATAAAAACAAGTCTTAAAAACTAATGCTCTAATTTGAATTCTTAGAAAAAATGGCAGTTTCTTTACAAGCAGTAGACTATGATTATATCTAGTTTGCAGACTCGTATTTACAAACCCACACTCTTTCAAAGATTATTGATACAAATATCCTTTTTAAAATTAATCATTATCATTTTTACTTTAATGAGTGATGACATATTAAAATCTCATCTAATTTTTTTTCATGTGTCAAAGCATCAGCCAGAAAACGAACCCGTGAACCTGGGACACCCGCTTGTAAGATAGCTGTGCTGACCACTTGGCCACCAATGCTTGACGAAACTCATCTAATTGCATGCCATTATTCGAAAATAAATGCTATTTTTCATAATTAATAAGAATTCTTTACTGCTGTAGAAATATCACATGCCTTATGATGTAAATATCTTTCCTGAAATTTGCTGTTTTAGTCTATATATTATAAGAGACTTGAATTCAGACTTTCAAACTCTTTATAGCTATCCAATACATCTTCTATAATCGAGACACATGACCACATACATGTGAAAAAGATAAATGATCTCCAATATACATTAAATTTAGTGTAGACCATATACATGTCTAAATATTATATATATGTACTCTTAAATCTGATAATAAATCTTTGTTTTCTTATTATCAATATATTTGTACTAAGTATTATTTTGTATAACATATAAATTGTATAAATTTACTGAATCAGTACATATGCTGGAATAGTAAATTATATATATATATATATATATATATATATATATATGTTAATTCTAATGTTTTCACGGATAAAAGATGTCATATTATTATTACTATTTGCGGGATATTCCATGTAGTGAAAAAGCTAAATGCTGACGTTTCAGTACAATATCAAGTACCTTCCTCAGAGCGTCCTCTTTCTCAAATCATAAGAATGCATGTGAGATTTAAAATCGTTTTTATCGTTTTCTTTCTCCTCATATTTAAATTCTATTGGTTGAGAAGTTTTAAAATTTATTTTCTCTTCCAATAGTTTCTTCCAAATGTTGTTAATCTTCTTTAACTCACACCTTTCATTTATGCCCTTGGGCCTTTTAAAAATCTCTATAGCTTCTCTTAGCAATCTCTGGTCATATTGTTTAATTTTTGCTAAAATATTTGTTTTTTCAAAATTGATATCATGATTTGTTAATTTAATATGAGAATAAATAGCTGATGAATTGGATTTTTCTCTCACTGCCAGAATGTGTTCTTCCTTTCTAATATTTATTCTACGATTAGTCTGTCCTATATATGTATGTGGACAGACCCTACATGGAATTTCATACACACCATGACACTCCAAAGCAATTTTATCTTTAGGAAGAGGAAATATTTCACTAATTTTTTTATAAGTAGTAAAAATTGTGTGAATATTATTATTCTTTAAAATGTTACCAATTCTATCAGTTACTCCTTTAATATATGGCAAAATTGTTTTAATTTTTGATGTATCAAAATCTTTTTTCTTTTGATATGTATAAGCCCTATTAATAATTTTGTAATTAAAGCCATTATGAAGAAGCATTTTATTAGTAGCAAAAAGGTCCCGGTGAAAATGGCTATCATCAGAAAGTCTCTTTGTTCTATCCAATAATGTCTTTGCCACTGAAAATAGTTGTGCAGGATGGTGATGAGAGGAAATATATTTCACCAATTTCTCCAGCATTAGCTTTTATATATACCTGGAGGATTGGAAAATAAAATTTGACTTTGCTTCAATTAAACCATCTAAAGGGGGGGGGGTTTGGTGAAGACCCTTTTTTTTTTTGCCATTGTGAGAAGCGCCCTCTTGAGATTTTTTTAATTTTTAAAACTCTCTTCACAACAATATTAAATTTACCATGGAAATAGAAAATAATAATCAATTACCTTTTTAGATGTTTTGATTGAAAGAAGGATAGATGGTTCTTTATCCCATGGTATATATAAAAAACCAACACACACTGGGAGATATCTGCATTTTTCCTCTCATCACCATCCTGCACAACTATTTTCAGTGGCAAAGACATTATTGGATAGAACAAAGAGACTTTCTGATGATAGCCATTTTCACCGGGACCTTTTTGCTACTAATAAAATGCTTCTTCATAATGGCTTTAATTACAAAATTATTAATAGGGCTTATACATATCAAAAGAAAAAAGATTTTGATACATCAAAAATTAAGACAATTTTGCCATATATTAAAGGAGTAACTGATAGAATTGGTAACATTTTAAAGAATAATAATATTCACACAATTTTTACTACTTATAAAAAAATTAGTGAAATATTTCCTCTTCCTAAAGATAAAATTGCTTTGGAGTGTCATGGTGTGTATGAAATTCCATGTAGGGTCTGTCCACATACATATATAGGACAGACTAATCGTAGAATAAATATTAGAAAGGAAGAACACATTCTGGCAGTGAGAGAAAAATCCAATTCATCAGCTATTTATTCTCATATTAAATTAACAAATCATGATATCAATTTTGAAAAAACAAATATTTTAGCAAAAATTGAACAATATGATCAGAGATTGCTAAGAGAAGCTATAGAGATTTTTAAAAGGCCCAAGAGCATAAATGAAAGGTGTGAGTTAAAGAAGATTAACAACATTTGGAAGAAACTATTGGAAGAGAAAATAAATTTTAAAACTTCTCAACCAATAGAATTTAAATATGAGGAGAAAGAAAACGATAAAAACGATTTTAAATCTCACGTGCATTCTTATGATTTGAGAAAGAGGACGCTCTGAGGAAGGTAGCTTTTTCACTACACGGAATATCCCGCAAATAGTAATAATAATATGACATATATATATATATATGACTTGCTTCTTTTCCTTTGCTAATTAGTATTGTTGGAATGTGGTTGTTGTTTTTTTTATTGCTTTTGAATAATTGAATAATATTATGTTAATTGCATTTGGATTTTTATTTAATTTATTTTAAATTTAGAATTAAATATAATTCTGTCTCCGAAACATCTAGGAATAGGATTAGAAGTTGATAGATATGTTATTGTCTTTAGTGATGTTCACGTTGTTAACACGTGTTTTTAATAAAAATATGCTCATATTAACTATCATCTTTTATAATTATTAACCATTTTTATTAACATTAAAATTATTAAATTTCTACGAATTCTTAATATAAATCTTAATTAATAATAAAATACAATTCATCAATGATGTGTATTGACGTGATCAATCTTTTTGGCTTTCCAACTTCTTTTACTCTCCTGCCAATGATCTATTTTTAGATTTTTTTTTATAATTAATATAATTCCGATAAGTAATATTTACTAAGGCTGTAAATCTCAAGAATATGCGCGTGAAAATGCGAAGGTAGGGACCTCTACATGTCTTAACCACAAGCTTACGCTTTGGAAGAAAAGAGGGGAACCCAAGAGAAACCCTTCTTTACTTCAACCTACTTTCTATATGAATAGATTAGTCTTAGTAAATATTACTTACGTAATAGATTTATAATTATAATTCCCATATTAGAATAAGTTTTTCTGGTGTCTATACCTTTTATGTGTGAACAAAGGAATTTATATTAATTGTAAAATTTCTAAAATATATATGTAAATGGATTAATAAAATTATATAGTATTTAAGAAGTTATTATTGCAAGCATTTCTAAGTAAATAACATTTGATTTCATGAACACAGAGTTATTTCTAGTCACAATTTACATCAAATGAATATTGCTATGAGTTGAACTGAGGATTTGTTTGTTTTTAATAACATATTTAAGACTAAAAATAATATTATGCAATTATAAAATAATAAAACAGCATCCGACTGAGAGAGATGTATACCTATATGATAATAACATTTGGGAATTTAATTTGCTTCTGGATTTTGATTATAACTTACCAATTGGTGTGTGCAAATAAAATGCATTATGGAATAACATTTAGCTATATGAACACTTTTTGTTCATTTACATACTATCATTTAACTAAAACACACAGGCTTATTATATACCTATATCTATATATGTAATATAAAGAGTATATGAGCACAGACTTTCTCACCACCCACCACTCTCCACACTATCTCAGAACACTGATAACTTGAACGCATATGTGTTGAAAAAAAACACAATATACATGTTTCATGCTAATCCAGCAATCATCAGTTGGTCCAGATTACCATCTCTACACATATATGCTATAAGTGCTCAGATATATATTAAGATAGCCAAACCTCATACTTTAATGGACAGGCTTCAGTCTATTCCACACTCCAACTCTTCAACCATCCATCCAATTGAAAATCTGATGATGGAATGCTCAAAAATCAGCCTGAGGCCAAGATTATGTGTTCAAGAGTATCAGTGTTATAAGATAGTGTGGAGAGTGGTGGGTGGTGTGAAAGTCTGTGCTCATATACCCTATTTACTATCATTTATTAAAATAAAATAAAAAGTAAAGAGGCAATCAAAAATTAGTAAGACCATTTCAACTTAAAAAAAAAGAAAAGAAAGAAGAGAGAGAGAGAGAAAAAACCTACTCTACAAATGAGTTTTGTGGTGATTATATAAACTAATCTGAGAACCACAAATATGTTTCAGATATAGAACATACTATTTTGCATGTTGTCTTTTAGTTTCTTCAGTTGAAACGTTTCTTTATGAAGTACTTCAAAGTCATGTCCAATTGTAGCTCTACAATTTATTTTATTCTCTGATATATCTTCCCAATGAAAAAAATTGACCTTCTACTTCTTTAGAATGTCTTAGAGATAATTCTTATAACATAGATGGGGCCGACTCTACTATGAAACCCATGTTTACATCTACTATAAAACATTATTTTAAGAAGACTTCCATTCTTCATTATGCAGTCAGAATAATACTAAAACTTGACTTTGAAAGAATTTAATAGACATATATATATATATATAATAATTAAAACAAGTCATAAATTTCATAACTTGCTTTTAAGCTTGCATTTTATGATCACTAGATGGAGCTTACCAATTGCTCTAATCAAGCTGTTATTTTATAAGTGCTGAAAGAGAAAAAATTCCAAAGTCTCTAACGAGGTCCCTATCTCCAGACCAACTGTTTTTGAGCTTGTGGCTCACCTCAGTGGAGTGCTGGGACTCTTAACGTTTCTATCAATTTGAAAGCATGAACTTTTCAGACATATAAATGTCTTCAAATCAAGCCTTACAAACTAGATAGCTGTATGGGTTTGAATTCAGTTCAGTTTCACCATATAGTAATAACCTCTGCAATATATAGCATTGCAAAAACCTGTGAAGGTACACTTATAATGCAAGCTTAAAAGTCAGTTACAAAATTTATGACTTGTTTTAATTATTATAAGTGTACCATTGAAGGTTTTCAATGCTATATATTGCAGAGGCTATTATTATATGGTGAAACTGAGCTGAATTCAGACCCATATAGCTATCTAGATTGTAAAGCTGAATTTGAAGACATTTACATGTCTGATAAGTTTATGCTTTCAAATTGAGTGCTGACTTTTGAGTTAGTATTTTAGATCTAGTTTCTAGAATCCCAGCACTCCATTGAGGTGAGCCACAAGCTCAAAAACAATTGGTCTGAAGATAGGGACCCCAATAGACATTTTGAATTTTTTCTCTTTTGGCACTTATAAAATAAAAGCTTGATTAGAGCTATTGGTAAGCTCCATCTAGTGATCATAAAATGCAAGCTTAAAAGCAATTTACGAAATTTATGACTTGTTTTAATTATTACAAGTGGACCAGTGAAGGTTTTTGCAATGCTATATATTGCAGAGGCTATTATTATATGGTGAAACTGAGCTGAATTCAGACCCATATAGCTATCTAGTTTGTAAGGCTGGATTTGAAGACATTTATGTGTCTGATAAGTTCATGCTTTCATATTGATAGAAATGTGTTTTATAAGTGCTGACTTTTGAGTTAGTATTTTAGATCTAGTTTCTAGAGTCCCAGTGCTCCACTAAAGTGAGCCACAAGCTCCAAACCAATAGGTCTGGAGATAGGGACTCTGATAGAGATTTTGAATTTTTTTCTTTCGGCACTTATAAAATAAAAGCTTAATTAGAGCTATTGGTAAGCTCCATCTAGTGAGCATATATATATATATAGGTCTTTATTCATCTTAAGCATTTGTGATCCAGAGCATATATTTATTATATTTACAATGATTCAGATTTACTTTTTAAATTCCTATAAAAATTTTATTTTCTTGCAACATTCAATTAAAAAAAATCCACCAATTATTGTTTCTTTTTACCTTATTTCTAATTTAAAGAAACTGTATTTCATTTTTTTCCGATATTTTTTAGAATAAGCAAAAAATGTGTATTTGGATCAAATTACTTACTTCTTTTTCATTTTAATCAAATAATTTATTACTCTAGATTTCATTCATAAGAAGACCGAGAACTGGAAAAGACAGGAGGCAGAGATTCTTGGATCTTGGATTCCAGAGGCTATGATTCTATCACTGTACCAAACTATGCAATGCTGATATACAATCATATATTAACTGAAACAGAAGTAATTGTCTTGCACTGAGATATGTGATGTCAAAAACAGCAGAAGACAGAATGGTAAAACACATAAACAACTTTTTTATTTAATCCTCTTAAATCTAACAAAATTTTTCTTCTTTTATTTACTTCTTCTATACCATTAACTTAACCCCAATTACTTTGTCTAGATAAATATAATTATTAATTTCCCCTTTTAATCAGCACCATAATCTCCTTACCAAATGAATTTGATATTACTTTAATAATTTTTATCAGTCATTCATTAGAGAAGAGATTAAGTGTATAATCTCTAGTCTAATGAACGACCAATAAAAATTATTAATACACTTCCATCAAGTGGTTTGTGTCAAAGGTGTGAGGGCAGCACATTTGACACTTGCCAGTTAAACTATAGTAATTGACTATTTATATATATTGAAAAATCGTAAAGATATGTAAAGAAATTGTGATCTGGGTCAACTGATGAGTGCTGGTTCAGCATGAAATGGGGATCATAATTTTTTTTCATATGTCTTTGGTCATATGTTTATGATTACATCCCTCCACAAGATCTTAAAAGCAGATAGAAAACAGTCCCTACCTTGTGTGAGAATGGTGTAATGAAAATTACACGACAGAAATATTATTCATTAAGTAGATATTACTTTAGTTTTATAAAATTAAAACAGGCAAAACTCACTATACGTATTGCCACACACTATACATATTGGAAGATTAGGCACTAGATGGGGATTTTATGCACAATCCTTCTAGAATCCATTGATTACTCTAGTTTACTGTGTGTGGCAATAGGTATAGTGAGTTTTGCCTGTTGTAAAACAGTTATACACAAGCATAAGAAGTGGTGGTCATGTGATGTTTTATGAAATTAATTTTCAAGTTTATCTTGATGGCACTTCATGAAAAGTTGATTATAAAGTAGAAAAAATATTTAAAACTGATAATGATTTAGATAATTATATTATCTTTAAGATTTCATTTGTTTCAATTCTCTGTAAAGAAATTAATTGTAGAGGATCTATATTAATCTGATGTAAATCTCAACTGCAAATAGTTTAAATGATATTCTTATATATTCTATTAATAATAAATTATTTTTGTGAGCTTATTAAAGTATTGTAACAACAGAACATTACATTAAAAAAGTTGATAACCATATAGTTTGACCAAGTCTTTATTTGTTGTTTTGTCAAGGAGAACTACAAGAATATTGGGGGGGGGGGGTATTTTTTTTTTGATATTGTGTTGATAACATTTTACATATAGCTCTATACTAAACTATTCCTAAGATTTTGTTAAAATGTTAAATGTTTTTTTAAAAAACAACTTTTTTTTTTCAGGTGTCAAAGCATCGGCCAGGAAGTGAATCCGCAAACCCCAGATAACTTCTTGTAAGGCAGCTGTGCTGACCACTCAACCACCAATGCTTGACAAAAACTCAACTTTATTTATACTTTATCAATGACAATGAATAAAAGACCTAGATTAGATAGTAGTGAATATAATGTTTCAAGTTCTATTTGTCTTCTCTCTTCTTCAAGTTTTAATGGGTTGATCAACAATTATCTGCTCTAACCAACTACACTATTCTATCAAAGAACAAATGTCAGTAATTTTATATTATTATCTATAAGAACTCTCCTGATTTCTCAATTATTTCTTAACAGCAAAGTAATGGATTATCAACTAGATTGATTTCTGGGACTGTTTGGCATTGGTGTATGAGCAGCTTCTTTAAATTTTTTCCTTTTTCCTCTTTGCCCAATATTTTTGTTTTTCCAATTGAACATGTATCCATTGGTAAATGCATAATTTATTGGGTTTTCTCTGCAATCATTATTTTATATTCTTTTAATTGTTTTTCAGTACAATGATTAGTTTCACCAATATACATTGATCCACATGACATTTCATATGTGCAATTGTTTTTAAGCATTTGAAGTTCATGTTGATAGAGGTTAGCATATTCAAATCCATTACTGTTAATTCAATACTCGTATTTAAACCAGTAGACAACTATACCAATTTTAAAGCAATCATCTTGATAATGTAATAACAGGTCAACCTAAGCTTCATCAATAGTCAGAGCAAATCTATGAACTTATCATGCTATTTATATATACAACAAACCCATGAAATCATCTTTGAAGACCAAACAATAAATGCATAAATTATTAAAATACCAGAAAGTGATAACATTAGGCTGTTCTTTTACTCCAATTAGTTCATTCATTTTCATTTTATCCAGATTGCAACGCAGTGACAGCACTGCATGTCACGATCTTAACTTTGGTTATGCAGTTATTTTTTTTGTTGTAATGCAATGTCATAATGCTTGTTAATAGTTGCACAGACTTCTATTATATATATTCATCAAACTTATTGTCTCTTTCATTGTATTTAACTTATCTTAAAAATTCATTCTCACTAATTATAGTAAATGTATATTATGACCATGAAATTATTTTATTGAAATTAATATGATTCTAAATACTCTACAATCTACTGATATATATATATATATATATATATGTGTGTGTGTGTGTGTGTGTGTGTGTGGGTGGGTGGGTGTGATAATATATCAACCTATTTCTATCATTTATCAATAAATGAATGTATAGAAAATTTTAAGCTTTATTTAAACTTTTAAATACAAACAACTTGTTACTAATAACATACAAATAGACAACACAGGTTGTGGTTAAGACCTGTAGAGGTTCCTAGTATCGCATTTTTACACGCATATTCTTGAGGTTACAGTCTTAGTAAATATTACAACACAGATTAATAACTACACAATGTTTTGAGTGATTATTCTCCACTTTTCTTCAGATGTTTCTAGCCTGTCCAGTGACAGTATTCCAATAGGAGTTGAACTCACATTTTTAGATTCTCGAATGTCGAATTTATGCAAACACACTAACCAACCGAGCCTTTGACAGGACTGCCTTAAATTCAATATTTGAGAATCTAAAGATACGAGTTCAATTCTTATGTGAATGTCACTTGTCAGGCTAGCAGCACCTGAAGAATAGTGGAAAATAATATTATTCGAAACATTGTGCAGTTATTAACCTGTGGTGTCTACTTGTGTGTTATTATTAACAAATTGTTTGTATTTAAAAAGTTCAAATAAAGTTTAAAATTTTCTATACATTCAACATTTAATGATAGATGATGGAAATAATTTAACATATTTTCACATCTAATATACCATCATCACATACCTTCAGACAAATAGTGATATATATATGTTCACGTATATATAAATTCAGTAACAAAAATCTTATTAATAATAAATTTATTTGACTTATTATCATTTAATTTTAATTATTAACATTTCTCCATCAAAATATGACTTCTGGAGTTTTTAAAGCAATGTTATATTAAAGTTTAATAATACATAAAAAAAAAAATTAATTAGAAAAATAATCACATTTGGAATACCAAAATAGTGCTAACAAAAAATATTCTCTTTTTAAAAAAAAAATCATTTATATTTTTACTATTTCCAAACACGCGCACATATATATAAATTTAAAAAAATACACACTGTTTAAAGATATCAAAGAACAGTAATGATTGTTTTTAATTGCCCCAACATACGCAGTATATATGCATGGGTGTAAGTATATACATCTAATTTGATATGGATATAGATTATGAAGAGGAATGAGGCTGAATAAATTTGGACATCTGCTCATCTGGACAGAATATGTGGCCAAGATCACCAGGAGCTATCACATGTTTCCATTTCTAGTAGATGAAGAAAATCTAGCATTCCAACTCGCTTTCTTTATCAAATTTCCGAGTGAGAAAGCCCTCAAGTGAGTAATTCATCAATTACTTTTTGACTAGAAACGTCAAAAAGTGTTTACAGTTAGTTTTTCTTTAAACTTTAAATTTTTTATAAGAAACTTTCACTTCTAACTTAAAGTAGAAGTATATACTAACATCAAACATGTAAAATAATAGTAGGATTAAAAAAATATATAAACAATTCATTGTATTCAATGTAATAATGTAGTACAGAATCAATAAAAAAAAAAAATGGGGGAAGGAAAACATTATTAGAAAGATGTATGAATATAAAAAGGAATAGTTTTTCCCATAAAAAAATAAATAAATATTTGTTTTCAAATTGTACATATGTACAATGCTTTAACAATATCTATATCGATGAAGTATAGGGCTAACATTTAGGTAGTGTTATTAAATATCCTGTTTGTTTTTTTTTTAGCAAATTTAATTATGAAGAAAAAAGATTAACCACTAAACATCACATGATCAACATTTCTTATGCTTGCTCATAACTGTTATTAAAACAAGCAAAACTCTCCATATAGTAGTGCCACTCAATGCAAGCCAGACTAATCAGTGGATGCCAGAATTGTGTTTTCAATTTTATTCTCATAGCTTTGCAGTTAAGTAGAAATAAAAGATGGCTGCTAGAGGTTTGCATTAGATCCTAAGATCTAGATGCAGTGCTCTCAAACCCAAGGCTCCTTACTAATGAAAGCCACAAGCTAGAAACTGGTCTGGGGATGTTGAATGAGTAAACACTGGATAGGGATTTTATGCACAAGCTTTCTGGCATCCATTGATTACTCTGGCTTGCACTGAGTGGCACTACTGTATGAAGAGTTTTGCCTGTTTTAAGAAGACAAATAGGTATCACAAATTAGATATAGAAAAAAACAAATCAATATTTTATTGAAATAATTTTATTAATTATTAAGATGTGAAAAAAAAAGTTTGTCATTATTTGTGTACTGATGATTTGTAAACAAATATTGGGTTTCCAAAATGTTTTTGATCATATGTTGATAGACTTTTTAGCATCAAATTTGTTACCTGCAGTTTTTTTGTATTCAGACTAATAATTTTTAAACTACAAGAATGAAACTACAACTTTTTGTATAAAACCACTAAAACATCACATGATTACCATTTTCTGTGGTACACAAGCTTTTTAAACAATAGCAAACTCTCCATATAGTAATGCCACCCAGTGCTAGCCTTAGTAATCAATGGATGCTAGAAGGTCTGTGCATAAAATCCCTATCTAGTGCCTACTTATCCAAGATGCCCAGACTAGTTTCTAGTTTGTGGCTTTTATCAGTGAGGAGATTGGATCTTAGAGCACAGCATCTAGATCTTTGGATCTAATGCAACCCTCTAACAATCACCTTTTATCTATTTAGTTAACTATAGAGCTACGAGTCCAAATTGGAAAAACATGATATTTTCAATTCAGTATCATTCACTTATGTAGTCATATACATCTGAACTCAGTTCAGTATCTATACATTTTGGTGTCTTTTGTTCTTTAATAACCATAGTCACCATTATTCCATTGGGCAGGGTTGGTATTAAACCACTAAATATCACATGATCACCATTTCTTATGCTTAAACAAGCTGTTCAAAACAGAAATAAAACTCTCCATATAGTAATGCCACCCAGTCCAAATTAGAGTAATTAATAGATGCAAGAAGGTTTGTGCATAAAATTCCTATATAGTGCCAACTCATCCAATATTCCCAGACTGGTTTCTAGATTGTGGCTTTCATCAGTGAGAAAACTTGGTCTACATGCAACTCAGATTCAAAGCCCCTCACTGATTAAAGCCACAAGTTAAAAACTAGTCTGAGGATATTTGGTGAGTAGGCATTAGATAGTGATTTTTGCATTCATTCATTGATTACTAAGGCTTGCACTGAGTGGCACTACTGTATAGAGAGTTTTCTACTGTTTTCACAGATTTTTATATATAGTTAGCAATTATTAGGTCATGTGACATATGACTTGATTTTTTTGTAATAGTTAGTAATTATACATTTACTGATATTATTTAACAAACTTAAATATCAAATAATGAAGTAATCAGTGCGTTTAAACATGTAAAAAGGATAATAAGTCTCTATTAAAATATATATTTTTATTATTAAATGTTATGTAGAGTTTATTGCTAATATATTAAACCATTGTTTTTATGAAAACCTATTTTTTCTGCAATGTATAAAATATCTAGAGATATTCTGATTCGGAAGAAAGTCTGTTAAAATGATCCAAAAAATTACTCAGTGATATTAAGTAATCATAATTCATATTTTTCATTTATAATACTGAATTTTTGATGTAATTAGATGGGATTTGAACCCAGATTTTGAAGCTTCCATCAACTATCCAATCCCTCTTATATAACCAATACACATGGCCACATACATGTCAAAGAATAAATGATCTCCAATAAGTATATTTTGTGTTGAACCAGCACTCCCTGTTGGTCCAGATCATCATCTTTCACACATATCTATAATTAGTGCTCATTTTATATTAAGATAGCTAATCTTCAAACTTTAATGGACAAGCATCAATCTTTTCCATCCTCCAATCCTTCAGTTATCCATCTATTGAACATTAGATGATGGAATGTTGAAATCCTGTATGGTTGCCAATATTGTTATAAATATGAATGATTTCTCATAAATGCACATATATTTTTAAATGCTACATACTTGTTATTATTACAGATATTATTTTAAATAACACATTGCATTAATATGGACTGTTACCTCATACTCTTGTGGATTTGAAGTCAGTCTAATTATTCATATATAAAATCTTAATATGTTCATTTAAATATACAGAAGAAGGATGTGCAGAATTCAGACTGAATCTGTAATATTTGAATACAAATATAATGTGTATCATAAACTTTAACTTAAATAAGAGAGGATTTGAACCCAGACATTCAAATTTCCTTCAACTATTCACTCCATCTTATATAATCAATAGACATGATCACATACATATAAAAAAGATAAATGACCTCCAATATATATATATTTCATGCTAAACCAGCATTCATCAGTTGGTCCAGATCATCATCTCCACACATATGTATAAGCAGTGCTCAGTTTATAATAAGATAGCAAATCTTCAAACATTAATTTATAGGCTTCAATCTTTTTCACCCTTCAACTCTTTATTCATCCATATTAATGAAAATCACGGTGGAATGTCAAAGCCCCTGTTACTGACAATGTTGTTATTATACCCATATTTTGAATAACTCTGACATCAATATTGGCATCAATAGGGGATTTCAGCATTCCATCATCAGATTTTCAATAAAATAGGTTACTGAAGAGTTGGAAAATGGAGAAGATTGAAGCCTGTTCATTAAAGTTTGAAGATTTGCTATCCTTAATATAAACTGAGCACTGATTGTATATATGGGTGGGTAATGATTATATGGACCAACTTATGAGCATTTGTTCGGCATAAAATATGTATATTAGAGGTTATTTAGTTTTCATGTGTATGTGGTCATGTGTATTGGTTATATAAGATGGAGTATGAAAGCTGAAGGGTGTTTAAAAGTCTGTGTTTAAATCCCTCTAATTACATTCTTAGTAAAGTAGATGGTATAGCAAAGTCATATTTTACTATTATAGCTTCTGAAGGATTCATTGACAATACAATTGCATGGTTAAGAATTATGGTGAAATTCTGGATAGAGGGAAAGGTTTTTAGAAGCATATAAAAAGTTTGTCATACTTATGTACCATAATAAAAACTGAAAAATTTTAGTTAATAGATAACTTTTTATATATAAGTAATTATTTAAAAAAATTAGTGTGGTTTTAAATAATCAAAAAGCACAACTGATAAGTTTTTTGATGCTAAAAAATGGAAAAAAAAAATCATAAGGAAAGTGTAATTTGTATCTTATATTTATTGATGTAGTTAAGACATTTGACCTATAAATCAAAGATGTTTATGACAATGTCTGAAGTTAATTGACCATCCATCAAATTTTTTTCATAGCAGGTAATTTCTACATCGTAACATGTGAAAATGTTATTTCTCATGATGGCTGAGACATATAAAATGAAAACTGAGATTAGCTCTGACTTTATTTTCTACTTTTATAGCAGTAATTCTTGAAGCAGTTTAATGGCAGCCTCAATGTGCTCTTATACTGATGTGATGATAAAAATTTTAATTTGAATTAATTTAAATCACAAACAATTATTTCATCTTTTGGGTTTCTAGACATACAAGATGCTGATAATTATGATTATCTTGTTATGTTAGAAGATGATCTACAAATATTTTTATTACTTTAAATACAACCGATGAAGACTGGTTTAATATTTAATCTTCAATAAACCTCAAATGCATTAGAGTTATTTATGGGAAAAAGTCATCAACTTAGAGATTGGATAGTTATCAGCCTGAAAATAAAGAACCAATTCACATACTTAAATGATTAAGTTGAAAAGCAAACCTGGATATTGATATATAACATAAACCCAGTGTTCTTCTGCATTTAATAAGTTTAAAAATGAGATATTTGCCTTGTTAGTATAATTATTTCATCTACATACAGCGGTTACTCTCCCATATTTATTATAAGGCAGTGAGATATGAACCTTCTCCTAATGAATATAAACTGCACTGGAAAAAATTCATTTAAGAATTAGCATGTAAGATTCTGAAGAAATAGAATAACAAGCTCAAAAGGTCAATCCATTTGGTGAATTCAGTGATACAATGCCATATTCAATCCATTTGGTGAATTCAGTGATACGATGCCATATCTTTGATGGATTAGGCATATGAAACGAAGAATACATTTCCTTAAAAAATATTTTTCTGAGAATATGAACACGTTTTTAATAATAATAAAAAGCAGATATCATTCACATTATAAAGATTATTTCAAATACATTTCAAAGAGATAATATATTGATTGCTTTTCTTGAGAGAATCCAGATGAGGATAAATATAATGAAAAATTAGGCAAGATGTTGAAAACAAATTGCAGAAAAAAGTTAGCGCACAAGAAACTAAAATATAGCAATGCAAGATAGAAAACAGACTTTAAGATCAATGGGTAAACATCAGATGTATTTGCATTTGACAAATTGGTTTTTATAATCCTTGCAAAACTTTTTATTTTTGTTTTTCTATTTTTTATCTTCTGGAATTAAAATAGCTATAATCTTTTGCAAGGAACTGTTAATCACCAAAAATATGATTCGATATTACTTATAGCTTTAATAGCATTGCCATAGTACGTAGATTTTTGTTTTTTTACTACTATTACTTTAAAATGTTTAAAAGCAGAAAAAAAAAAAACTTGATAACGATATAAACAAATTTATTCTTGAGTTGAAATTTCTACAAACCCTTTATAAGTGGTTGTAAGTATTTGCCTTTCTAAATTCCATATGATGAATAATTTTGTAAAAAAATGCTGCCATAAAGTTGGTTTTTTAAAAGAATTAAGTTTTATTTTATATGTCGAAGCGTTGACTGGAAAGCGAACCCGGGCCGGCTGCTTTGAAGGCAGCTACGCTAACCACTAGGCCACCAATTAAGTTGATAGTAAAATGATCATGAATTGTAAGATTTTTCAATTAATAACAAATGTATTTGCCTTCTATTTTCAGAAAAGTTAATCTGGTTTTCATGGTTTATTTTTTAATATGTAAATTCACAGATTGTCAGTTTAACTTCTTGAATCTTTAGTAATTTTTCAACTCAATATTTTAAAATATCAATTTGAAATAAAAACTATACAATGAAAAATGGTGTTAATAAAAGTAGAAGCTCTCACTACAATAGTGCCACTAAGTATAAGCCTTTAATAATCAATGGATGCATGAAGGTTTGTGCATCCATTGATTACAAAGGCTCGCACTTGGTGGCACTATTGCACAAAAAGTTTGCTACTCTTATTAAGAGTATGTGTAAGTATATGAAATGGTTATCATGTGATGTTTTAAAAAATAGTGTATTTATAGATAAAAAATAATTGATATTAAGATGGGAGGTTGTCAAAAGCCCAAGTGTTAATGTAAGAAAAATGAATATTAATATTTTTATGGGAAATAATAAATACATTAATATAATTGATAATTCACAGAAAAAGGTGCAGTAAAAAGGGAAGGGGTAAAAAGGACCTCAAGAAAAGATCCTATATAATATGGTCAGCTCATTTATTATATTTTTCAAACTACAAAAATGAATCACAAGTTAAAAATTCATGCAAGAAAAAATAGAAAATTGACCTTCAAATGCATGATATTAGTTTTGAACAAAAAAAAAATCACTAAAAAAAAAATCCATATGAAAGTGATAATCACTCACTTCAAACATTTCATTTGTAATGTTTAAAAAACAGGCAAAACTCTCCATACAGTAGTGCCACCTGTGCTAAACAAAGTAATCAATGGATGCCAGAAGGCTTATGCATAAAATCCCTATCTACTGCCTACTCATCCAATATCCTTAGATTAGTTTATAGCTTGTGGCTCTCATCAGTGAGGAGCTTTGGATCTGAGAACACTGCACCTAGATCTTAGGATCTAATGCAACCCTCCAGCAGCCACTTTTTATCTTTACTTAAATACAAAACTATGAGTCTAAAATTGAAAACACAATAATATATTCAATCCAAGCTAATTAGATTACTCTGGCTTGCACTGAGTGGCACTACTATATGGAGAGTTTTGCCTGTTTAAATAAGTTATGAGCAAGCATAAGAAATGGTGATCATGTGATGTTAATGTTTATCAGTAAGAATACTAATTAAGGCAGTATTGTAGGAATATTTAAAATAAAAGTACTGATACATATTAAAAATAAAAGAGTATAAATCCATAAAATCATTAATCAAAAAGGAAAAATCATAAACATGGTCTTATGGAGTAACATATAACAACAGATTGTTAGGTTCAGCCCAAGATTTAAAAAATAAAATTATTTAATCCAGAATATGGATCTTCAGTAAGAAGAATCTAAAAATATATATTAATAAGAGCTTGAGCCAAACATAGGAGAAAGATATATATATATATATATATATATATCTTTCTCCTATATGATAATGATGAATATATATATATATATATATATATATATATATATATATATTCATCATTATCATCAACCATTATCAATCCACTGCAGGATGAAGGGCTCTCCAAGTTCAGTCCATCTTTTCCTATCTTTAGCTTCTCTTCTCCACATCACCCCAGCACACTTTCTTATTTCATCCATCCATCTCACATGTGGTCTCTTTCTGGGTTTTTTACAATCTCTTGGAATCCAGGTTAAAATTTCAATTGTCCATCTATTATCATCTCTTCTAGCAACATTTCCAGCCCAACTCCACTTCAGTCTTTTAATTTTTTCAATGGGGCATTACGTTCTCTTATCTAAAAAAAAATACATAGACAACAGGGAGCAGGGGAGAGGATGAGTTTACTGTAGTATATAATGATTTTAGAAAAAAAAAGCTATTCTGCAACACATGATATCAACATCAAACTGTAACAACTTGATCATAGCCATTTACAACATTGCTTGCCATTTTCATCAAACATTTTATTCTATGACATCAATATTTAGGGCTGCAGCATAAACTTTATTGATCTCTTAACATCATTTAAGTGCACAGGAATAATTCATTCCATATAAATAATACATGCAACATGTATACTAAGATAAGCTTGATTAATAATTAAAACTGTTAAATACATTAACATAGTGTTATGAGCATGCTTTCAACTAATTTGTAGTCATACTCATCACTATAATTATCCAAGAGGATCACAAAATTTATAGAATCACAAAAGTGATGATTTATAAAATATACTTGTATTTAAAATATTATAAAATTTGATTACGAAATATAAATGAATTTATTTAAATGAACCATTCCTTTGATAAGGGAAATACAGCATTCTTTTTTGTTGATTGCATGAATATTGTTGATGATATGCCAGGTCTCATTAACTATACATTTAGCATCATTTTTTTTGGAGCAGACAAGACTGGCAGATGTGAGTTCAAAGCTGTACCCATATTTAGACTTGTGTTTGAGGAAAATTAGATTTAATATTTGCATTAGTTCTAGCTCAATTGGAGTGATATGATATTCTCCAAACTAATATAACAAAAATACATTTGGCAATAATAATGAAACATTTTTATATTTACATATTCATCATCAAGAGACCCTTATCATTAAGAAGCCCTTATCATTAAAAACAAGCTGATATTTCAAAAATGAATGTAAGTATTGCATATGTTATAATGTAATGTGACCTATGTTTATTACAAGCTACAATATATTTTTATTACTGTAAAATGATCCAATTGCCAACATTTAAGGAGTATTGATGAATATGTGATAATGTAATGTAACCTATGTTTATGAAAACAGACAAAACTCTCCATATAATAATGCTACTTAGTGCAAGCCAGAGTAGTCAATGGATGACAGAAAGCTTGTGCATAAAATCTGTATCTAGTGCCTACTCAACCAATATCCCCATACAAGTTTCTAGCTTGTGGCTTTCATTAGTGAGGAACCTTGGATATGAGAGCACTGCACCTAGATCTTAGGATCTAATGCAACCCTTCAGCAGCCAACTTTTATCTCTACTTAACTACAAAACTATGAAAATAAAATTGAAAACACAATAATATTTTCAATCCAAGCTCATTAGCTTATATAGTTATATGGGTCTGAACTCAGTTCAGTACCCATATATTTTGGTCTTTGGTTTTTTAATAACCATAACTACTATTATCTAGGTGCAGTGCTCTCAAATCCAAGGCTCATCACTGAGTCTGGGGATATTGGATGAGTAGGCACTAGATAGGGATTTTATGCAAAAACCTTCTGGCATCCATTGATTACTCTGGCTTGCACTGAGTGGCACTACTGTATGGAGAGTTTTTACTGGTTTAATAACAGTTATAAGCAAACAAATGGTGATCATGTGTGATGTTTAGTGGTTTAATACTTATGTTTATTACAAGCCATCATATATTTTTATTGCCATAAAATGACCCAATTGCTAACACTTAAAGAGCACCAATGAATATATTAGGACAGAAAAAATCTTTCATATATAAAGAGAAAACTTTTCTGTGTATCTACATATGTTACTTTACTAAAATCTTTAAAAGTTTAATCCTCTTTCAAACATTAATCAAAGAGAAGATCCAGATCATCTAAAGACGTTCAATAAATTGAATTAACTAGAAGACAAGAGATAACAGTGAAAGTTCATTTTTAATATCTTTAGTTTTATAAAATGCCTGACTTTAAAATGGGCTTTTGTCGATCAATAAAAGTTTGCTTTTTAAAGATATTTTTCACCCCTCTTTATGGCTTCTTGCTGAATGTCATCCTTAGCAAATGTCATTGACAGTCAAAATGATGATCTTCAAAACACTATCACGATCAGTTTGAAAAATAGTTTTGTAAAAATTTGAAGGTATTATCTTTGCTTTGACCTTTGCAGCAGTAAAAGGTGCATAAAATGAGGGAACTTGCTTAGGAAAAACGACTTGCAGTAAATTGAAAAAATGATTCTCTTCGAGAGAAAAAGTCAAAAGGGCAGAAAAAAATAATAACAATAGCTATTTCCTTTTTTTATATATACTCTTTTTTTTCTTTTCAAGATTAAAAATAAAAATTTCATGAGATCGGTTAAATTTTTAATTTATTTTCCGAGTTTGTGTTTATGTGTGCGTGCGTGCAAAAAGGACACTACGTGTAATAATTTCTCAAAACTAATTAGAATTTTAAATATAAAACAATAAACTCATTATTATGAAAACTTTATAATGAGAAGAGCAATTATTTACAAAAAATTATTAATAACTTTTATATGTAGAGGGGTTTGAGCTCATGATTTTTCAGTTTATTCATCCTCTATTCCATCTCAAGCAACCAATACTCATGATCACAGAGACATGATCCCCAATATATGTATTTTGTGAAGAACAAGCGCTCAATTGGACCATATCATAATCTCCCACCCATATATACAATCAGTGCTCGGTTTATATTAAGACAGCAATTCCTTAAACTTTAAGGAACAGGCTTGAATTTTTTCATCATTCCATCTATTCAAATCCCTCTAATTATATATATAAAACATTCAGTATAAAAATTACATATTGTCTTAGAATTATATATTGCTTGGGAAATAAATTACATTTTAGTATAAGTTCAGTCCATCTCTCTCCTATTAATATATACGGATACATAATGGTTTGATAATATGAGGGATATGACATAATATATACATGGGTATGACTACAATATCAAATCCAATAAGAGCTTTGAACATTCCATCATGGATTTTTCAATAAAATGGATGGTTGAATAGTTGGAAGATGAGTGTTAGCTTAAAAATTCAATATTCAAGAACCTAAGGGTCCAAGTTCGAATTCCATGCTAGTACTGTCACTGGTCAGGTCATCAACACCCGAAGAAGAGAGAGAATAATACCCCTCAAAACATTGTGCATATACTAACCTGTTTGATGTGCTATTCCTAACAGTTGAATGTGTCTGAAATATTTAAATAAAGTTAAATTTTTCTAAAAACATTCTATACACATATTAGATGATGGAAATAGTCCAATATTAAAATACAACATATCCATTAAAGTTTGAGGAATTGCTACCTTAATATAAACTAAGCACTGATTGTATATATTTGTGGGAGATTATGATCTGGCTCAACTGATAAGTGCTGGTTCTGTGCAAAATATCTAAATTAGGGATTATGTATTTTTTTGCATGTGTTTGCTTATTATTGGGTGCTGGAGAAGGAATGGAGGATGACATATCCTGAGTTCAAACATCTAATCACACATATAAGAAACATTCAGCATAAAAATTACATACTGTCTTAGAATTAATAACTTTCATTAATAAAGTCATTGTAGGATGAATCCAATTAGTCCATATTGCCTCCTGGAGACTTTATAAATAACATTCATTCAGAATCAACTAAAAGTCTTCTTGTATCTTAAAGATGCAATATTCTGTCTTAGTCATTCTATTTATCTTCAAGTTTTACAATCTAGTAATTTGGATTTCAAGTGTAATTTCAGCCTAAGAATGAAAAACAAACAAGTGGGTGCTCATCCATAAGAATACATAATAATCAAAAATGATAATGGCTGGGATATTAAAACATGCTCATCATCATCAATTTTCTGGCCACTTAATACCATTAATGTACTGGCAACTATAAATTTAACTTTTAATACAGACTAAACTAAAATAAAATATAGTAATGGGCTTTAAAGAATATTCTCTTTCTGACAACCAGACTGATGATGATGATCATTATTATCAACTGGATGCCCATGCACTATATATATGCCCCTTATTCTATATAGCTGTTATGCACAAATCTGGTTCAGGAAGCAAGAACTCTAATTTATTACTGTGAGCAAGAGAGAAATAAATAAATAAATTAGTTTATTACAAATAATCTTAAACAAATCATGGGCTAAATAATTAGCTTAATTAGGATCATAAAAAACTAAATCCTAGAATATAAGCTGCAATGATATAAGGTCACACACATACTGTACTTTATGAAACAGGAATTGGATAGAATAAAGTGATTAAGACTAGAAAAAATATTTTTTTAAATGATTATTTGATATCTAATTAACAACAACAAAAACAAAAAATGACATGATAGTAAGACATTTCAAACACCCATTCATCAAAAGAATATATATTTTAATAAATTACATTAAACAGACCATTAATTTTTATTTATGGATTAACTTTAAATTCATTAGATTCTTTCTTTAAATTTTTTAGGAGTTTGTTAAACAAAATATCAAAGATAACAATCTTTGATTCTGACCAGAGAGCAAACTCAGAGAGAAAAAAACTTAGATTTATAGTAGATTATATATATATATATACTTTTTTTAAAAAGCTATTTTACCATTTGCATTTGAAAATTGTCTGGGTTTTAAAAAAAAGGCTAATAATTTGGAATATTTTAACTTAATGAAGTACTTACTTTTATCAATTCTTATACAACACACAACTTACTTATTACATTTATGAAACAAAAAAAAATTCTATTAATAAAAAAATAGTGTGCACACATAAAATACCTCTAGCCATGTCTTTAGTGTTGGTGAAGTCCTTTTTAGTTCCAATTTCCGGTTTTTTACCAAATGAGCTTCTCCTAGAAGGCTTTGTAGACATGGAATAGTTAAGGTATTCTTTCCTTGGTTTGAAGCAATTTCAGGTAATTGAAAAATAGCAAAAAAATTTCCAGTTGGTTCTCCTCTTGAATTTCCAGGTGAGACAGAGGTTAATAGAGAATCATTGCTCTTGGTTGAAGCCAAGGTAGCAATCTACTTTAGGGGCTACCTTCTCTACATTTTTTATTCCAGTGAAGGTAGTGTACATAGAGGAAGGTCATTCCTGGTTTATAGCTGAATCTAGTACATGGTTTCCATGGTAAAAACCATCTTAATGCTAAATTCAGTATAATAAATGCTGGATTAAAAACATCTGCTATTATATTCAATAGCTTGGTTAAGATTTCTGCTATATTATGCCACAGCTTGGTGAAGGCTTCTGCTTCTTTCTTTTCAGCAGCTGGATTAAAAATTCACTGCTTTTTCTTCAACAGCTATCTTAGGAATACTTTTTTTTACTATTTGTTTCAGCAGGAGAAATAAGATTTGATTGCTCTCTTCAGCAGTTAAGTTAGCAATAACCTCTTCAGACATTTGGGTATTATTACTTATTCACAGCCCACATATTTTTAGAACCATACACCAGCCAATTACAATCTGTCTCTTACATGATAATTTTCATGACAATCAATTAGATAAATTTTATAAAGACAATTATTCAGGCAATTATCTCCTTAATCATATATATATATATATATGTTGAAAACAAGTCAAGAACTTAAATTAACATAAAATTCTTGACATTCCTTTATAATTAAAAACCAAATTTTCTTGTGTAAATAACAATAAAAAGCTAATCAGTTCATTGCATTGATTTCATTTTTTTCATTAAATAAAGAAAAAACAATTCTGATTAATTAAAAATAAAAAAATTACAAAGTTATTAAAATCTAATTTTGCTCTTCCCTCTCTTTTATTTTTTATTTAAAAGAAATACTCTTAAATATATTTGTTTGAGAATTTTCATACTATCATATGGGGATTTTATAAATTATTTATTAAATAATGACCTTTAAAAAAAATAAGTCTAAGAAAATTTAAATATTTTACTCCATTAATAAAATAATTTTTTATTCTCAAACCTGAGGAACATGCTGCCAAGAATATTTTTTCTAGTGCAGCTATGTAACTAACTGGTTTATATATATATATATATATATATATATATATATATATATATATATATATATATATATATATGAAACTGGAACCTTCTTATTTATATATAATCTCAATAAAAGTTTCCTTAGCATATTGAAAGATTACTGGCATTATTCAACTTTCTCACTTGCTGGCAGCAGTGACAGAAGACCAAGTGTCCAGCCTTGATCTAGTCAATGTGATCCAAGCTTTCTTCTTAAATTATGCGTTTGATTAAATGATGCACTCTCAGATTTTTGTCCTGGTATGCAATATGATGTTAGTGTAAATATGTGGAAGCAAGATTACAGATGTAGTTGATCTTTGGTATGGAGATGTTCCTGCTATTTATTTTTACTCCTTTGTATTTATAATCATTTGTAAAACCAAATTGAAATGATTCTTTCCTCATCATTAATAGTGAAATAATATTTCTTTGAAAGGCAGTACCTGTTTCAGCAGAGACCACAATACCAACCACAGTAAAAATAAATACAATATCATTTTTATTAGATATTACTAATAATTTCTCAATCACATAATGATTGTGTGAAGTAGAATAGTAGACTTTAAATCCAAAAAAGAGAAATCAGTGGAACATGATATCATCTAGTGATGAACTCATCCAAAATCACAAAAATCTCCATAGAATTTAAAATAATTATAAACTTTATACTAAATAGTTAAGAAATAAATAGCAGAATAAAATACTTTGCAATCATAAAATGAAATACACTGATGATGATTATATATAGTTATATAGTTAATAAATATTAAGAAATGTTTTGAGTTAAAAATAAATAAAATGTTTATAAAGGTGAAAATTCTGTGAATTAATAAATATGCAATTGGTATATACAAAGTATATAATATTTAATATATATTTTAAGATTTTGGGGGATCCTATATGAGTATCTTTTTGACTTTGTAACTTGGGAATGTGTTATATTTAAAAATGCTTATATTTTTGGCTAGAGTAAAAAAGGGTATATCTATTGTAACCGGCATACCTCTGGTCCATCTTTACGGCCGTTTCTAGGTTGCTACCCTATCAAGCAATATCTGACGGAGGCAACCAGCTACACAAAATATGTATATAGAACGGATTAGTAAGAATATAATATATTCAATTACCACCTTACCGGTTGAGTTTGACCTAATAAAATCAAATCAAACTATATTTCCCAACCGATTGTTCTTCCTGACATAAAAAAACTAACAATGGTTGAGATAGCAAGTAATTACAGTAATGCAAATTTTAAAACGAGGTTTATTGGTTGTCTAACATAAAACATAATTTCTATAATTTCGAGACGTATTAATAATAATAAATACGTGTATAGAGTGTTAGTATGAAATGTATGTAAATAAGTTTCTTATAAATGTTCATTCAATTAAAGTTTATATGTATCAGAGTTATATCAAGGAATAATCGTTCAATTAAAGTTTCTATGTATTAGAGTTATATAAAGGAATAATTCGCATTCTTGATTCCCTTGGAATTATGATTAAACTAGGAGTTAATAAGTTAGCATGCTAATATATGATTACCTAGGTAAATGGTCCTGGCAATTTATTCAGTCACTTCTTCGAACCGCGTTGTGGGCGTCCCACTTCTTTTGTAGAGCGGTTCAACTCCGTATAGTTTCCTCGTAACGGTTTCCAAATGGCACATAGGCATAGGTCGGTGAGCGGGGATTATCTTCATTTCGTCGGTGTTACAGGCTGGGGTATGGAGTAGCGTTTCGAACCGGCGTTCGAAAGTATTTCTTCTACTCGATCATCATTTCTTTAACTATAGCCTGGGTGGCAGTTAAACATTTACTAGGAAAAAAAAAAGATTTTCCTTTTTGAAAACTGGGATCACTCTTTTTCTTTTTACACCGCTCTGCTCTCTCTTAGTAAAAAAAAAACTCCCCTCCCCTTTGTCTTGTGGATCACGTTTTCACACCTACGGCCATCTTTGATCTTAAAATAATTTAATTACTCTCCCTTTCATTTGTTACATTTATTCTTCTCTAATTAAACTTATTACATTTGTTTTATTTATTTATTTCTCTTAACCATCACTCTATGAATTTCTCAGTAATTATTTCCATGATTTTTACCGTAAGAGTTTCATTCTTTTTCCCTCCTAGAAAAATGCTTTAGTATAACAAAATTCGACATTTATTTTATTTTATAACTCCCATTCATTCTTTCACTCCCATTTACTAGCTGATAACGATCTTTAAATGTTATACCAAATTCCTTCTACAAACCACTAATTCTTATCTAACTCGTCTGTCATCTTATCTACAATCTTTTTTCTTTCTTTTTTTTTTTCTTTTTGATATTTGACCTAACTGAATATACATATTATATTAAATATATGTGATCACCTCGTGCTATCACACTATATTTAAGAGTATTAAATATAAAAATATGGAATTCAAAATCTTATCAGCAAATATCAAGATATTTGTTTGTATTTAAAAAAAAATTGAAATGAATTTATAAAAAAATTACTTTAACTATACTTAAATAAAAAAGAAAAACATATTAATTAATTATATTTAATTAAGATTTTATAATCAAGAGATTATCTGATTATCAGTTTACAAATGGATTAAACGAAAACAATTAAAGAGAGCATCACATTATTTAATGTCTGTTTTATTACCTCATTCTAAAAATAAGAAGTTACTTATTCTGACAAGATGATGAAAAGTGACATCCAGATGACATTTGAATACTGTTATAATATTAATAAGTAATTACAAATAAAGCTGCATAAATATGTAACATTATTGCATAATGTTAATTTACCTTACACATTCTACATAATTTTTTAATGATTTTTTAAGTAGTAATGTTTGAGGAAAAAGTAAACCAATTTCTGTGAAAAATGTTTTTTTTTTTTTATAATCAACATCATAAACTAGTTTCTGGGCTACTGATGAAGTCAACTATGACAGAAAATGACAGCAGAATTTTGATGTTTTTTCATTAAATATTGATATTTGAAAGATTGTTAAAAATTTATATAGATGACATAAACTACATTAAGTATCATATATATGTAGTAGTTTTGTATACATATGTGTGTGTATGCTTGATGAAGTGGGATACTTTTTTATTTTCATTTCTGCTTTATTATTTGGTGTGCTAAGCACCGTAATCATAGTGTTACTAATTTGTTATAGTGCTGTTTCTTATAAAATCTTTCTTTGTTATTATAGTTATGCAAAGTAAGTTCGTTTACATTTTTCACCTGTGAGATATAAATTCTGAATTTGGTATAATTTTTATCTATATATTCAAGTTTTTTGCTTTTATTAGTGCATCCTTCTCAACACCAGGTTTACCATATTTCAATCATCCAGCAACAGAAAAGTCAGAATAATCTCTCTGGTTGTGGATGTATTTTGAAGTGCACACTTCACTTTTTTAAAAACACATTACAATTTAACTTCAATATGTGTTATTAAGAGAAAAAAAATAGTTCCATCTCAACAATGGATAAATAGTATTTTAAGTATAGAACAAAGGATCAAGAATAGAATAATCCATTTATTCTTGGAGCTTTTGCTATATATAAGCTTATCTTTGTCAACATTGATGAATATTCAGAATGAAATTATTATATCAGTAGCTGGAATATGGCATTTAATAATTATTAGAATAATAAACAAGGCAAAACTCTCTATACAGTAGTGCCACCCTGTGCCACCCAGAGTAATCAATGGATGCCAGAAGGCTTGTGCATAAAATCCCTATCTAATTCCTACTCATCCAATATCCCCAGACTAGTTTCTTGCTTGTGGTCTTCGTCAGTGAGAAGCTTTGGATCTGAGAGCACTGCATTTAGATCTCTGGATCTAATGCAACCCTCCAGCAACCACCTTTTATCTCTACTTGACTATAAAACTATGAGAATGAAATTGAAAACACAAAAATATTTTCAATCTAAGCTCAATAGCTTATATAGTCATACTCTGGTTGGCACAGAGTGGCACTACTGTATAGAGAGTTTTGCCTTGTTTATAAACAATTATGTGCTAGTATAAGAGATGGTGATCATGTGATGCTTATTAGAATAATAAGCAACTATGCAACAATGGAGATATAGAATCTCTTTTAAAACCTTGTTTTTAATAATTAAGTAGAATTTGATAAATGTAAACATGAAATTTATATGGCTTAATGGTCACTCATCTGTTCACATATTCAACTATCTATTATTCTTCAAAATCCTATTTTTTAATTATTAGCTTTATTAAACCATTTCTAAGTAAATGAATTTAAAATTTCAACAAAAATGTTATGTGTTAAAACTAAAATGAATTAAAATGTTATAGCTTTAATTTACATACCAGCAACCAATATATAGGATTTGAACCTGGTTTCTTAATCTTAAAATTAATAAAAGCTTTTTAAAACATTTTAACAGTTAAATTAGGACTAAATTAGCATTATTCACTTAAAAATGCATTATTTATCATCTAAATTACCAGCTACTTAAATATTTAAAGATTTTAGCATATTAAACATTTATTTAAGTTTAAAACTATTTTAATTTAAACTATGTATACAGCTGTACAATTTATAAAATATTAATATAGTAACTTTTATATGCAAAAATTATAGCATTATAAAGTACTAACAAAATTTAAACGATATAAAATTTTTGTTTTTTAAATAAAATGAGCTTGCTGAATAAATGACAGGAAATAGATTTACCTTTGTATGCCTATTAAAAATAAGTTAGTGTGAAGTAAACAAGGCAAAACTCTCCATACAGTAGTCAAGCATTGGTGGTCGAGAGGTCAGTGACAGCTGCTTTACAAGCAGTTGACCCGGGTTTGCGGGTTTGCGGGTTTGCTTCCCTGCTGATGCTATAACACATGAGAAAAAAAACTCTCCATACAGTAGTGCCACCCTGTACCAAACTGAGTAATCAATGGACTAACAATTATGTGCTAGTATGAGATAGTGATCATGTGATGTTTAGTGAGAAGTAGCTTTCTTAATTACTAAAATAAAATTTATTTAATATTAGTGCATAGAAATATATGTTAGAATGTGCACTTATAATGCAAAATTTTACTCAGTAAGGGCATGCTTTTGGAAAGGAATTATTCGTTAATTTAGGAAAGAGATGAAAATGGTGTTAGTTATTAATTTTGAAAAGTTATATCAATATATGTGGAATATTTGAAGTACATAAGTTAAGAAGGAAAGAATCATTGCATAATAAGAGTTTATTTTGATAATAATAATTTAGACTTTTATTATTGGTAATATATACAATATGGATTAATCATGATTGAATGATCATAGAATTATATAAAGAGTTAAATTTAAAGTTGTACATGGATTTATATTATGGAATTATATTAATTATACTGTAGTCCTTTACCATTTGTTGTCAGAGAATACACTTATTGCTAGCCCTGTCCATTTGTTTCGGTTAAGAGAGAAGTAATTAAGCCCAGACCATGAGTCCTACTTAGATATTTGAGTTTATGAAGTTATAAAGATTGCAGTAATGATAAATTGATTTATATTATGTCATATGCAGTTAAGTTAATCCTACTGCATGTCCCTAATGAAGATGTTTTGAATTGTTATTTTTACATGGCTGGCATTTAGAGTCCTTATGGAGAATTTTTGAATATATTTGCTTAGATTTGGTGAACATTGTTTGATGTTGTGAGTATAGCTACTTTCTAGTAATTTTATTAATTAATTCTATCAATAAAATATTTTAACTCTGGTCTCTTCATTGTGTTATACAATATGTGTAATATTGTTAAGTTGATGATTTTAAAGGAGTGATTATGAAAAAAAAAAAAATTATGATCAAGAAATTATCTGAAATAATGATCATTCTATGACATGTTATATATTTGACAAACTAACATATGGTATAATAGTACCTTACACCAATATTTTCCTCTTACCCATTTTAATGATCAATGTATTGTATCTCTGTGTTGCTAACCTCATCATTTCCTTAGTGATCATTATAATACAATATATGTAATATATAATTGTTAATTAGAGAAGATATTAATTAGTATTAAAGTTTATCGGCTTAACATTTTCGAGGATCCATGCCTCATTCATAGCCTTCATAAAATGTATAATAAAATATGCAAATACGAATATTCAAATAAGCTAGTATTATGTAGCCCATTTCTTTGAGATCTCGAAGCAAGTATCCTTTCTATTAAAGGCATGGATGTTTCCATTGATGTAAAATGCCTCCTTTATTTATCTTTTGTGATCATTTGATTCTGAGCACAATATTATGGGATTGGCGGGTGTGAAGTTGTACCCAGATTGTTTAGCATGCTCCAAGAATATATGTAATAATAATGTTCAAGGCTAAATTGGTTTATATGTAACCATTAATAAGGGTGGGATTCCATCCTTATTATTAAAAGGAGGTTGCCTTGACAACAGTTTGAAATTGTTGGTTGTTATTGATATTGGGATTGTGTAAGTGATGACTGTTTTTTAATGAATATATGCAGTGCATATTGTTTTCATGCGAATCTTTTACATTAAATCGTGTTGAATTTGTCATTGATTCAATTGGATTAACTCATAATAAATACTGCTATTAACTTCCATTCATAATTTCTCTTATAACTATGTTGCCTAATAATATCAGCCTTTCTTCTGATAAATAATTTAACCCAAATACATATATGCATATCTAGTAATAACGATCAACTGTTTTCCATGTTATTTAATCAATGGTGGTTTTTGACAAGATATTCATTGAAATCAACAGATTTTGCTTTATATCTGCCTTTTGAGATTTTTTTCTATTGTGCATTTTTCTTAAGATCTCTGTTCTCCACAATATCTTACTTTTCTAAGAATATGATAAATTTTCCCTCTTCCCTTTAGTGGGAGATGATAATCTGGATCAACTGATGAGTGCTGGTTTCAGCATAAAACATGTGTATTGGACATCATTTATCTTTTTATGGGTATGTGATTGTGTATGGCAGTTGTATAAGATGGAGGGTATGACTAAAGGGAGTTTGAAATTCTGGGTTCAAATCCCCTCTTATAATATCCACATTATAAAACTATTTTTTCTCTCTCAGTTTTATGAAATGCCGTACATTGTATATTTCAGTTTCTTAGCCTAAGAAAATAAATCGTTACTGCTTGCATAATCCCACTATTACTTTTATTTTTTCCAGCTTGCTATACAATTTTAATATAAACCACTAAACATCACATGATCACCATCTCACGCTAGCACATAACTGTTCTTAAACAGGCAAAAACTCTCCATATAATAGTGTCATCCATTGATTACTCTGGTTATCACAAGGTGGCACTACTATATGGAGAGTTTTTGCCTGTTTAATTTTTATATACTGAGAAATTTTATTAATCTTGAATCACTACTTGTTTTATTATAATCCTATGCTTTTTATTTTATTATTTTTAATTAACACCTATTATTACTTTCTTAGTATTAGTCACTTTTTTGACAAATTTCTAATTAGTGAAGATTATTAATTCTATAAACTTTAATCACTTAATACATTAATAACTGCTCCATGAAAAATCATGATAGCTTTAATACACTGGTTTATTACACTAAAATATTAATTCAAATATCTTAATACATTTTAATTATTCATTCAAAGATATATGCAATAAAAGTTTACTTTTGATAATACATATATATCATAAGAAATATGATTATTAAAAAAGTAACAATATATTATTATTAGATGATCCAGAGACCTAGGTGCAGTGCTCTCAGATCCAAGGCTCCTCAATGATGAAAGCAACAAGCTAGAAACTAGTCTGGAGATATTGGATGAGTAGGCACTAGATAAAGATTTTATGCACAAACCCTACTGCATCAATTGATTACTCTGGATTACACTGAGTGGTGCTACTATATGGAGAGTTTTGCCTCTGTGAAAGATATTTTATTGTTGTATACACATAATGAACATTATGGTCTAAAGATTTTCTTTGGGTTATATATAAATTGCCACTGTATTGCAACTACATGTTTTATTTAGTAAGCCATTATTATCCAAAACTTTCAAACTAAAAATTATCAATATCATTAAAAGGTATATATTTAAATTGTTACATTTTTATTTACCATTGTCAAACTCACTCCACTCACAACTTTGACAGCATCCACCTCAGATAAATACAATAATGATTTTTACTAATCATTTTTTAAACTAAAGATTATCTCTAGCACAGATGTAAACTTTAAACCTCAGTTAAATATTAATATATTCGATTTTTTAATTTTAAACATATGAGCACAGGGAGTTATTTATCTTTCTCTTTCCCCATCTATAATATCTTTATAGATATATTAAACAACCTCCATATTTCCCCATTCTTTTTAAATTCATATAAATAAAGATACAATAAAAGACAAATGACTCCCAAGATGCATTTCATGCTGAACCAGCCCTCATCAGTTGGCCCAGGTCACCATCTCTCTCATATATATACCTATTATATGAAGAGTATTTATAGCAAATTGTTATATTTTTATTTACCACTGTCAAACTCACTCCACTCACAACTTTGATACTATCCACCTCAAATAAATACAATAATGATTATTACTAATCATTTTCTAACCTAGCGATTATCTCTAGCACAGATATAAACTTTAATCCTCAGTTGAAGATTAATATGAGTCGTTTGTCTTTTATTGTATCTTTGTTTATATGAATTTAAAAAGAATGAGGAAGTATGGAGGCTGTTTATATTTAAACTTTACCGTCTATTATGAATTAACAATCTCATCTCAATTTTTTGCTTCAAAAAAGAGATTTGTATGTTTCAAAATGATATTGGAAAACAAATCCTACAATTTGATTTTCTAATCATGTCAGAGTAAGATTTATCACTACCAAAGCCCACCTTTGGGGGGGGGGGGGCAGATATAGTTTAAATAATCAAAATGTAGTTATGTTATACATTGTGTAGATAGACATTTTTCTTGAATGTGGTCATAATTTTAAATTGTACAATTATAAAATTATATCTGGTTGGTAAAGTGGAAGTTCATTTTATCTTTCTTTCTTTTTTAATATTTAATTGTGTTCATAGTTGAATTTTGGAAGCACATCTAAAAATATAAACATTTATGAGTTTGCATTGTTTATAGCTTCTTTTTTGTTAGAAGCTGTTAACTTGACAGACATTTCACTGTATTTGATTGAAATAAGTACCTTTGCTGAGAGTTTTGCTATACATCTAATTTGATCAAACTTCTCTAAATAATACAATATAAATTTTCCATCATATTCAACTATTAGTTTATTGTTGAAGAATAGGAAATATGCTACCATTAAATATATTTCTTTAACAATTATTTAATTTGAATAAGGAGTATGATGAAAATCTGATAAATTTTTGATTTTATGATGAATCACAGTAAGGGTTTAAATTTTTTTTATTGTATTTTACATTATATAAAATGCCAAGTTACTCCTCCAGACATTATGTTTTTTCAGCAACCTGTCTTGTGAATAAAGATAAAGTTTGAATTTCAAACAACATGACCGAGAGATTACATGAATAAAAATAAAGTCTGAATTTCAAAAAGGATGATCAAGAGGTTACTTCTTGGTCATCCTGTTAGAATTTTAGGTTTATCTTTATTCATAAGGTAGCATTGATAAAAAAAACAACAACATAATGTTGAGGGAGTGATTTGACATTTTTTATATTTGGAATTGTTTAGCAAGTAATATGCACTGGGTCTAAATATATATTGTACTGTTTGTTTATACGGTACAAATATATTGGCATCTGGTAAGATATTTAAAAGCTAAAAAAAAAAAAGAAAAAGTAAATTTAGCATTCTTATTAAAAAGACGCAATTAAATTTTTTAGTTTGTATAATCTTTTTTTTTTTTGTAACATACAATGAAAGTAAAATTTTTGTCCATATTTTTTTTTGTATTTAATTAAAAATTAAAGTAAAAATTGGAAAGAACAAAAGACACACATATTATTAATCCAGATGAGCTAAAAGAAAAATATTTTAGCTAATTAAAGATGGCAGAGGGACTTTGTGAAAGGAGGACTTTGTAACTTTAATTTAAGAGAGAGTGTACAAGATTATCTTATATGCTGATAAAAAGACAAAAGGATGCGCAGAAGTTTCAAAAACTGGATCGAGGTATAAAAGGAGGAGGACAACTTCGATCTGGGTCTTCTCTTTACCTTCTAGTTACATGTCTGAGAGTTGGAGGTTTTCGCGAGCATAACCTGTGGCAGTAATATACTTCTGCACAGGTACGCCACTTGCAGTACCAAGCTGTCACGCAAGCATGGAAATGGGTCTTGTGAAGACCACTTTTTCCAATGAAAGAGTCACTACAAACATGCCTTTTCTCCAGCTATAGAATGGAACAATAATGGAAGATGCCAGCAGGAGAGACTAATGGAAATTCTTATGAGCTCAGGATCCCATAAACCTACACCAACTTACCGGTAAGTTAAGAGCAACTTTTCCCAATTGTGACAAAGTTTGCAAACAATTCTTAAAATAATCCCGATAAAGACTTCAAATTCTATTATCAAGAGACTCTTGTTTACTAAGAACTATAATTGTTGAACTGCTTTTTTTATTAATTGATTCATATCTGGATTAGTGTGTGTGTCATCTTTCCAATTAATTCATAATGTGTTTTTTTTTTACTTTAATTTGTTAGAATAAAAATATTTATTTCTAATACCAACTATTCATTGTACATTATTAATGATTATTAATAGATTTATTAATGTTAATTATTAAGATTTGAAAATATAATTTATCTTTGCCAACGCTGTACCGAAACACAATTCTCCAGAGTTTCCAGATAAATTCGTCGTAACTAAATAAATAAAAGGGGTTTAGCCAGTGGATTCTGATACAGACTCCTGGTGCCTTTCAAATAAATTAAAATTGGCTTACTTGATCCCATTATTTTAGTAGTTACATTAGTTAAAAAGATGTTGGGTGACCAGGAAAAATAATTGCGTCCATTAAATCTTACTGAATTGTATGATGAAACAAGTTTAATAGATAGGACGTAATTTGGTCACCGAGTACATGTAGTTAACTCATAAAAAAAAACCTATTAGAGCAGTGGACATTACAATATATATATTCATTCTAATATTCTCATGGATAAATGAATTCATAATATTATTTCCAAGTATTTCCATGTTTAATTTTCTTAAATTCTATTTACAACAACATCAAATTTACTACATAAGTAGAAAATAATAACCAACTTCCATTCTTAGATGTTTTAATTGAAAGTAAAAAGGATGTTTCTTTATCCCATGGTATATATAGAAAGCAAACACACATTGGGAGATATCTACTTTTTTCTTCTCATCACTATCCAGCACAATTATTTTCAATGGCAATGACATTGATAGATAGAATTAAAAGACTTTCTGATGACAGCCATTTTCAGCTAGATATCTATCCTACTGATTATGGTCACAGGATTATTAATAAGAGAATCTGTGTTCCAAACTGAAGATGGGGGAAGAGTTGTGCTTTTTGGATATTGAGATCCAGTTTTCTGATGTCACTAAATATGTTTGTTTATATCTTGCAACTGACTTGGGAATATAGTTTTTTTATATAATAAAACAAAGATTTTGGTACTTCAAGAATTAAAGTGTTATATCATATACAAAGAGAGTATCTGATAAAATTGATAATGTTTTAAAGAAAAATAATATCTACACAATTTATACTGCATTTAAAACAATTAATGAAGTCTTTTCACACCCTAAAAGTAAAATTCCTTTGGAGTCTCATGGTGTATATGAAATTCCATATGGAGTTTGTTCACGTTCATACATTGGACAGACCAATTATAGAATGAACATAAGAAAGGAAAAACACATTTTGGAAGTTAGAGAAAAATCTGATTCATCGGCAGTTTATTCACACATTAAATTAACTAACCATGACATCAATTTTAATAAAACACGTATTTTGGCAAAAATTGAATAATAGGACCAGAGACTGTTAAGAGAAGTTATAGAGATTTTTAAAAGGCTAAGAGCATAAATGAAAAGTATGGATTGAAGAAAATTAACAATATTCGGAAAAAGCTATTGGAGGATAAAATATTTTTTAAAACTTCTCAACCAATAGAATTTAAGAATGAGGGGGAAATAATAAAAGAAAAAATAACAATTTTAAATCTCATCACGTACCTTCTTTGATTTAAGAAAGAAAAAGCTCTGAGAAAAATACTTGTTATTGTACTGAAATATCAACTATTTAGGTATTACACTTCATTACATATAAGCTCCTGGAAATATATATATATATTATTCCAAGCAATACATTAATAGTTGCTGTTTAGGATTTATATAGGCATGTTAGTTTCTGTTTATTTATTTTGTTTTAAGTTTTTCATTCTTATCTATGTTTTTTTAATCTAGTTTTAATATTATATAGTTCTACAGTTTCTTTTTTCTTTGATATTAATAAAATTATTTAATTTTGGATTTATCATTTACTTTATTATTTTTTGTTAGTTTTATTAAAATTTATAATTTTCTCCATTGAACTCTGATTAAGGATAAGAAGGCAATATGGAACTATGACTGAGTGATAGCAATTGTTTTTCCAAATTTTTTTTTGCAATGACTTTGATGTGAGTATTTATATTATTTTTATATGGTTTCTAAATTATAAATAAAGGAATAATGTATTCATGAGTAGTAGAAGTTTTTAAAATGAGGCTCAGATAAAACGTTAACATGTTCAGTATTCCCAAATCATATTTGTTGTATAAATAGTCTTAAGACTGTGTATCAATTTTTTTCTTTAAATATTTACATCTTTTACAATAATTATCAGTATTCGAACTCAGACTTCTCCATGCCATCTCATAATGCTGATTCACCAGATCACACACATGTTAAAAAGTGTGTGATCAGGTGGTCAGCAATATGAGATGGCATGGAAAGGTGAGGGTCATGTGAAAGTCTGAGTTCGAATCCACATACATTACATATATATATTTACATATGCAGGTTTAAGCCTGTATAGTGTATTAATTTAAATAATTATCAGTGTTTATTGGATCATTATATTTGGACTTTTTAATATTATTCATGTTTTTTAAAAACTTTATTTGAATTTTTTGAAATGCGATTTTTATAATTATGAATAATATTTTGCAGAGGGAAAAAAATATTAACTTGAGTGAGATGAGTTATAGTTTGTCTTCTACTCGTAGTAATAACACTAACAGCCAACACAATGCTATATATAATACTACAGCCAGTATTTTTTTCCCGAAACCTTCATTAACATTTTATTCTAAAATTTATATAAGTCCTTATCTTTATATAAGCTTCACATTATTTAATAAGATTCCTGTTAAAATAATTGATTTCTGGATTAGTTTATAACTAAATTTAAGCATTTTAAATATCTACATTAGTTATAATTTAAAACATTATGATCATTTAAAAAAATAATTCTTTTGAATATTATAACTATCTAGTTTAAGATTTTTCTATTCATTTTTTTATTTCTCAATTAAAAAAAAATCTTTTGCAAATTTAATCAATAAATGGATCAATGGATTAAAACAATCTGATTAAATCTGGATATATTATTAAAATTTACATGCAATGATTTATTAACTAAAAAAAATTATAAATTTGTCAGATTAAATCCTTTAGTGAAAGAATATATCAACACAGACTTCTGAGTGTTCCTCAAAGCATTTTTTTAAAAAATATATTAATACCATTATATATATCAACTTTATTTTGTAATTAGTTTACAGTTAAATTTTCATATTATGACTCGTGAGTTGTCTGTCCAAAGTTAGACTGAGATGTTTTGAAGAATAGGGGTCATTGCCAAATGATAACACTTGTTCAAATTCAATAGTGGCTTACTATTAATCGTTTCTTTCATGATATAGTTTATTTTGTTACTTTGTGTGATATCTTAGTCACCAGAAGTAAAGGTTGTATAAAATTAAATTATGTTTTTTGTTTTATTATGATTATCAAACCACCTTCATTTGACAATTTGGTTTATCTTGGACATTTATCCAGGTAACCATTTACTGATTGACCAATATTGAATAGTTAACTTCCTTAAAAGTGCTAAAGTTTTCTTGGAAATATTCAGTTATTGGGTGAATAAAAGTTCTGAGTTAATACTAGGGTTTGAGCCTGAGATCACAAGTATGAACAAGTGGCTTTTATATTAAGATTTTATTATATTGATATTAATAGGTATGTGTTATCATATTAGAAAGCAGATATTGTAATCTTATATTTAGCCCATAAGGGGTTAAATATAATAGATATTACTTTACATTTTTTTGGTATTTTTTTAATCAAATAAATATAACCTTGTCAAGCATTGGTGGTCGAGAGGTCAGCGATGACTGCTTTACAAGCAGTTGTCCCGGGTTAGTGGGTTCGCTTCCCAGCTGATGCTATGACACATGAGAAAATAAATAAATAAATAAATAAATATAACCTATTTCTAAGCTATGCAAAATCTTAACTATGCACTCTAAAGTATTAATAAAATATCTTTGTTAAATATATTTTAATGATAATTACTAAAGAATATCAATTAATTGATTTAATAGCTGTTAAAGTCAGAATTTGATAAGTTAAATTTGAATAAAAGTTAGGTCAAATTGTGCCATGCTTTGATTTGACTGTATTAGATAAAGTTTTTGTTTTGCTATTTTTTAAAATTTTATTTATTAATATATGTTAAAATGCATTCAAAATAATAGTCATTCAAGCATTAGTTAATTCATGGAATGTCCATTTGAAATTAAAATTTGAATAGTTTAAGCTTACATAAATCAATAGATAAAGTTTAGTTTTGCTGTCTTTTAAAATACTATTTCTTAATAGGCAGTAAATTTCATAGTTTCATTAGTCGTGCCTAGTAAGCACGTGTGTGCAAATATATATGTATGTGTTAAAAAAGGAAGATTAAAATGAGTTATTTAAAAGTGTTAATTATTTTTAAACAATAATATATTTTTATAAATGGTATTTTAATATTAAATGTTATAACTATAATCTTAATAACTCTTAAATAGATAAAAAGTATTTGTTTTAAATAAAGGATATTTGCTCTAAATTAAATAGATATTTTTTATTAAATAATTAAGACAAAGATAATAAGGTTAATTATTTTGGTTACTGTCTAAATATCACAAGTCTAAATCTATTCTTAGATGTTAAATAAGGCAAACTCTCCATACAGTAGTGCCACCCTGTGCCAAACAGAGTAATCAGTGGATGCCAGAAGGCTTGTGCATAAAATCCCTATCTAGTGCCTACTCATCCAATATCCTCAGTCTAGTTTCTGGCTTGTGGCCTTCATCAGTGAGAAACCTTGGATCTGAGAGCACTGCACCTAGATCTTAGGATTTAATGCAACCCTCCAGCAACCACCTTTTATCTCTAGTTAACTACAAAATGATGAGAATGAAATTGAAAACACAATAATATTTTCAATCTAAGCTCAATAGCTTATTCATATGGCTCCTCACTGACGAAGGCCACAAGCCAGAAACTAGTCTGTGGATATTGGATGAGTGGGCACTAGATAGGGATTTTATGCACAAGCCTTCTGGAATCCATTGATTACTCTGGTTGGCACAGGGTGGCACTACTATATGTTAGAGTTTGCCTTGTTTAATAACAATTAAAGCTAGTACAAGAAATGGTGATCATGTGATGTTTAGTGGTTTATTCTTAGATGTCTTAATTAATAAAAATCAAGGTCAAATTTATTTTATACAACTGATTTAATAAAAGGTTAAAAATTGTTAATCAATTTTTAAAAAACCCACCCCAATATTCATCTTTGATTGCTTTAATAATACCACATGACAAACTTTACAGTTTTTCTGGTAAGCACACCACACACATTTAAAAAGAACTGGAAAAATAAAATTACTTCTTTAAATTATTATTATTCTTTTCTGTTCAACTTAATGCTTTTTAAAGCTTATTTTAAAATACTTATTTTATCAGTTAATTATGTTGGGTTAAAAGCCTCTAAATTCACTTAAGTAAGACTGCATTATCCTTTATCTAGTCACCTTCCTATAAACAATATCTCATTGGAAAATATAAAAAGCTGTATTGTTATGAAGGAAATTCCCAAGTGTTATAAATATAAAAATCTACTGGAGATTGCTAAGCTGAAAAGTTATATGTATGCTTATTTTACCATATCTATAGACTTCTAGCTAATTTTGAACTTTTGTTATAAAATGATTTTATTAACACTTCATTATTTAAAGCTTTAATTAGATATATAAGATAATTTCCAATGTTAATGATATTGTCTTTTATATTCTACTAAATGCCTTACTTTAGAAGAAAAGTTATTTATATGTGGACAATTTAATGGCTGAAGTACAGTTATTATTACACCAGAACTATTTTTGAAAATTATTATATCTTTAATTAGCAAAATAAATGTGAATTTAAAGGATAAAATAAAATATAGTCATTTTAATTTTTTATATCTAATTAAAATAAAAATATGTTATCCATATTGATTTTCTTAATCTTTTGATTTAGTGAGATGACAGAATTTCAACTTTTGACCAATTTGCCCCCTGGTGAATTTTTTAAAATGCATGTAAAACAGTATATTTTATTATATTAAATTTTCGCTAAAAATTTTATGGTAGAAGATGAGAAATTCAAAATTCCTGCTCTTACAATCAACATAAGCCCCGTCTGACATGTTCAGCCATTGCCTGTTGTCAAGGCTGTAAAACATTCCGTGTTTTATGACATTGTTTAAAGAAAATAGTTCCAATGATCAAAAACGTGTTTATTTGCGAGTTTATTATGGTTTTAGATTTTTTAAAAAATAATTTACACTATATTTATTAGATATCAATAAATATAAATTATTAATAACTTATTTTGTCTTGAAATACTTTATTTTAAAAAATAAAATGTTATATTGGTAGTGAATGTAAACATGGCCTGAAGCAATTTAGAAGCTTAATTTCTATGTAAGCAATTTATTTATACTTATGAGTATGAAAATATCGCAATTTTGCAATAAATATTCAAAAATTTTAAACTTTTAAAGCAATTCATTAAATATAAAAGAAATAAATAAATATTCATTTGGATGTTTAAAAATAATAAAAATTAAGAAATATTTCATTGATTTTATAAACTGAAAATAATCTTTCTAGCAATGATGACATCTAAACTCTTTGTTTTGTTTACAATCTAATTTTTTTAATATTTACAAAAACAAAATGGGAACATTTAAAATTTATTTCAGTAGTAAACAAAAATATCTATCAAATAAAGTCAAATTTATTATTTTCAGATAAGTAATAATCATTTAATTATATATTTTACATTAATGTGTAAGACAAAGAAAAATGTCAGAAAATGCAGACCTTGAGAGAGTTAATATTTTGGAAAAGCTATTATATATCTGTATTATATCCAATACAAATAAGATAATATCTCAGCAGTTGAATAATTCATTTATTTATTTAATGAAAGTATATTTTATTATTCTTCAGAATGAAAGAATTAATTTGAATTTGCTTCATATTTAAATGTACCAAAATATTACCTCAATTTTTATTATGGTACTGTTTATTATCTGTTTATTCTTCATTTTGTTGTATCTGATTCTCTCCATTTAAAATTTTTTATAACTGCTGTCAATGTTTTCAAGAAACTCCTGCTTTGTAATATTTGATTGTTCATTTGTTCCCTGTACATTAGTAAAAAATGTGGTATATTTTGCTGAATGAGCCAACAGAAGGATTTATAGGTTAAGAGAGTTAGTTTAATTTTATTGAAATGAAAGAACTTCCAACCCTCAACTTATTTAAACATGATAAAAGAAGTATAATGTATATTTATTGTTTTCTGAAATTGATATAAGTTTATTATTATTATTTTATTATCGTAATTATATTTTTTATGTCATTCTAATTATTATATGTGGTATACTCTAAGATATATTTATAATCATATACATGTTACAATGGGATTCAATTATAAACTATTACGAATTCTCAGAATTTATATCCCAATATAATAAAAAGTATATTAATGTGCCAGGGTAAAATAGCCTTTCTATATTTGATATGTGGATAAATGGACTGTTTTGGAAGTGTGAGTTGAGATAGCTTTTAAAATTTTTATTATTTGATATTGCTTTGCGATTATAGTGTATCAGTTTGCATATATTTTTAGATCAAATATGTGTGTTATTGTGAATATGAGTATGTGTGTAAATTATCTTATATTTATTAATAACAAATTCATGCCTTGTTCATTTTTAGGTGGTGACAGGTATCAATTTTGGTATTTAGGCGGATAGTAGCCATTACTAGTGTATTTATTAAGCCCCTCCATGAAAGAGAGAGAATGTGGTTTATTTGCATTGGCACTTCCAGGTCAAGTAACTGGGTGTCCATTTATCTATTTATCACCGTCCATTTTGCATTAGTAGTGTGTATTTTTAAATATGTGAGAACATTTGAGGCATGCATAACTATGCAGTTGTTTTGCTTAAGCTCTACTGCAAATTATTTTTACGGATGTTAGTTCATTGTTAGTCTTAAGCTCTTTTATTTCCACCTCTTATATGCATTAATAAATTTAAACCTTTAATTATTTTGTGTTATGTCCAGCTACTTTTGCAATCTCGTTTCTCATGTGTTTTTTTATTATGATCAAATAATAAACATTTATCATCATCATCATCATCATCATCATCAACCATTACCAATCCACTGCAGGATGAAGGTCTCTCCAAGTTCAATCCATCTTCTCAGATCTTTAGCTTCTCTTCTCCACATCACCCCTGCACATTTTCTTATTTCATCCATTCATCTCACATGTGGCCTCTTTCTGGGTCTTTTACAATCTCTTGGAATCCAATTTAAGATTTCAGTTGTCCGTCTATGATCATCTCTTCTAGTAATATGTCCAGCCCAACTCCATTTCAGTCTTTTAATTTTTTCAATGATATCAGTAACACCTGTTTGTTCTCTTACCCATATATTGCATTCTCGATCTCTTCTTGTTACTCCCAACATGCATCTTTCCATACTTCTTTGAGTGGTCTGAAGTCTCTGTATTGCTCTTCTATTAAGTGTCCAAGTCTCAGGTCCATAAGTAAGAACTGGTAAAACACATTAAAAACTTTCCTTTTCAAACACCTAGGCATATTTCCTTTTAGTATCAAGTTATTTCTACCAAAAGCACTCCAACTAAATTTAATTCTATGATTAATTTCATTTATATAAGTAACTATTTGATTTAAAACATATTTTATTCTTCAACTGCAAGAAAGACTAGATACAATTTACTCACTAATAATAGTTAATGTGAAGAAGGAAATCTATGTGCTTGTTTGATTATTCTATGGCTAACTGAAAGTGTCTTTCAATCCCATTATGGATTTGAACCCAGATACGCAGCCAGTGAAATCATTTCTTCAAACTTTTATTTATAAAAAAAAATTACAAAATTTTTATTGATACACCACAAAGTGTTTTAATAACTTGCTCACAATAATAACTGATATGCATACTAAAGTTTTATAATGAATAAATGCTAAATTCAACAACTATACTGACGAAATAAATACGTGATGGAAATTGCTTGTAAATAATGTGTCTTGTTGAATTATCACTATTAACATACCATGTTTTAAGCACAGTAATTTAATGATGTTGTGTTTATAAATAACTTACAATTAAAGTTTTTTTTCTGAATTAAATAGACTTCACTAAATGCTAATTTTTATTTTTTATTTGGCAAATTAAAAGAGTAGGCACCACCAGACTTTTGAATAAAAGAAAAGTTCGTTTTAATTGTAGTTTTTCTTCTCAGTATAAAAGATTTTATTTAAATTAATTTATATCCCATTGTTTGAAAATAATCAAAAGTTTTATTATCAATTCAATAAATAATTAGTTACGTTTAAAAATGCATGGGTTGTAAATTGTAAATTTAGGAAAAGAGGAGCCTTTCTATTTTACTGACAGACTAGTGGCTCAACAAGAATTTTAAAAAAAGCAGATTAAAAAAAAGAAAAAAAATTCTTAAACAATTATTGTTAACTTTACTTTTTAAAATAGAAATAATAAAAAAAAAAAGGTGAAAAAAAAGTTAAGTCCTATGATTTATAATTATTTCATCTTTAAAATTGAAAATGAAAATATAGATACACGTACGTATATATATTCTAGTATATACATATACTGGATTCCAAAAGATTGTAAAAGACCTAGAAAAAGACCACATGTGAAATGGATAGATGAAATAATGAAATACGTTGGGGTGATGTGGAGAAGAGAGGCTAGAGATCGGAGTAGGTGAATTGAACTTAGGAGATCTTCATGCTGCAGTGGATCGATAATGATTGAAAACGATGATGGTGATCCATATACTTCTAGAGAAAAGTTTATCATATAAAAATCAAACAAGTAACAATAAATTATTTTAAAATATAAAAGTTATATTGAATTATAGAAAATTATAGTGAGATTAAATGAAAGATAGATAGAAAAGACAGATTTTTTTCTTGCTGTATTATTGAGAAATTATAAATCGGAGAAATTGGATTAATCTTCAAAAAGATCTTAATACCTGCAGTGCATTAAGTAATGGTTGAATATGATGGCATATATATATATATATGCTGTTTACATAGATTTTAATAATGTGTATGCTATATATATATATATGTGTGTGTGTGTGTGTGTTTCCAACTTCAAACATATATTTATTTATGCAAGCAGAAAAAAAAGATGTATATTTCCAAATAAAAGTAAAACTAAACAGATCAAAATTGTTAGTATTACAATATTATCACAACACTTTTTAACTTAAATTTTTTCTAAGTCTTTTAATTTTATAAAAGTTTTTGAATTAAAGGGGATTTGAACAGTTTCAAGCTCCCTTATTCCAATACACTTGTATTTAAATTATTTTGGTAAATTACAGTAAATTTTGTGTATATCTCTTGACTTTAAATTCAACAAATTTTACTATATATATATCGTTTACAAAGTGAATCCTCCAGCAATCATTAATCAACCTGCTTCATATAATATCTGTAAGAATTATAGGTCTCCTTTTTCAAAGTGATATCTTGAGTGGCATGATCAAAATATATGTAGAAAGCAGTATCAAACTGGATTAGCTTCTCCAAAGTTTTTTTTCTTTTGCATATTCACCAACTGCTTTTTCCTTTCTTATGAGACTATTAATAAATAAAAAATTTCTATTTACAGTCCCTTTAATACATGATTTTTTTCTACAGTATAGGCCTTTTAAAACCTGCACTCCAATATGTAGTATATAGGGGGTTGAACTCAGACTTTCATACGACCCTCAACTATCCATGCTATCACATACTGCTGACACACTTGATCACACACATGTTGAACAGATAAATAATCATCAATATATGTATTTCATGCTAAACAAGAACTCATCAGTTGGTCCAGATTATCATCTCCACACATATATACAATCAATATCAGCTTATATTAAGAGAGCCAATCTTCGTATTTTTAATGGACAGGCTTCAATCCACTCCATCCTACAACTCTTCAGCTGTCCGTTTCATTGAAAGTCTGATGTTGGAATGCTCAAAGCCCACATTGGGGCCAACTTTCTCACTTTAAATATTTTATGATTTTTTTTTACAATGAAGCATATTCCAATCTACTTTATTTTCTTTATAATTTCTTTAATTAACAAAGTTTTTATATTTTTGCAATATTTCTATGTTTCAGATCTTATTCTTTATTCTGAAGTCTTCTCCATATCTGCATTTAAGTATCCAAACTTTTATCTTTTTTTCCCTTTATTGTTTGTGTATTTAAAGTCTTTTTTAAATTTAATTTCAAAGACCACAAAATGACATCATATTATTATGAGCAGCCTTATTAACCATATCACTTGGCATTTTAACTTTTTTTTAAATCTTAATTTCCATTATCAGAAATCAAACTTTTCATAAATTAAAAGGCACTAATTTATTCTTTAGCTTTCTGATCATCTTCATCGTTTGGTCTCATTTTTTTTTCTGCATTAATTGTCTTTGTGCTTATTTTTATCCCAAATCTTTTACAATTGCCATTAACATTACATTACTAATTCTTAGTCTATTCTCACTATCAGTAAATGCTGTCACATCATAAGAAATGTGATATAACAAACTTTCCATTCTTTGGTGCAAATTATACTACACTATTCATTAAATAATTATCTACATTTATGTACATAAATTAACTTGGATATATTATTAATTAGATCGTATATAATAAAATATATACAGAGAGTGTGGTTTGGTGTGATTAAAAATTTCACTGAACTTATGTATCAGATGTTGTTTTAATTTCTAACCAGAAGATAATCAACTTTTGACATGTGCTGGTTAGTTATGTTACTAACATACCAATGTTATAGTAAAAATTCAGGGCACTCGCAAACCCAGATGCACGATAGTGACTTTTAAAAGACTTAGGGAAAAAAATATGATGGTTGTTCTTATCTTTTAAGTCTCTATCTTTCACTTGAGTTTGAGAATGTCTTGAATACTCACTATAACATTGATGAATTAGTAACATGACTAAATAGCACATGTCAAAGGCTGATTACCTTCTGATTAAGAATTACTAATGAAAACTGCATTTGTAAATTATGTTGTTATTAAACAGATTTTGTTTTACTAAACAACTTCATGTATTTTGTGTTGAGGATATAGAAATCAGAGATAAATACATTCAGATGTTTGTGGTGATAAAATATGCTAGAAATACAGAGAAAGTTTTGGTTTATTTTTAAAATGGGCCATATTCAATATATTTACACTTCATTTAATATTTGTTTAGATTAAAACTGTAAAACAAAACAGGAAAAAGTCTATTCTTTCTTATGCCTTTTCTTACATTCTTCATTTCTAAGATCATTTATTTAATCTTACAATTGTATTTTGATTTATGCACAAATTGTTTTACAAATAAATGCTCTTATCATCAATTTTTCTCCTTTCTTTTTTAAATTTTTCAATAAAGTAATCCATTCTATCAAGTGCTCTTTTAATTCATTATGAAAGAAATATTAGTCTCTCTCTATATATATCATTTTCAACCATTATCAATCCACTGCCAGATGAAGGCCTCTCAAATTTCAATCCATCTTCTATGATATTTAACCTCTTTTTTTCTACATCATCCCAGAAGACTTCCTTATTTCATCCATTCATCCTCACATGTGATCACTCTCTAGGTCTTTTATCATCTCTTGGAATCTGGTTTAAGATTTCATCTGTCCACCTATTATCATATCTTCTAGCAATATGTCCAGTCCAACTCCACCAGTTTCTTCATTCTTTTAATGATGTCACTAATACCTGTTTGTTCTCTCACCCATGTATTTTGCTTCTGATCTCTTCTTGTTACTCCTAACATACATCTTTCCATATTTCGTTGAAGTGTCTGAAATTTCTGCATTGCTCTTTTGTTAAATATCCAAGATCTGTAACTAAGAACTGGTAACATACATTTACTAAAAAAGTTCCTTTTTAAACACATAGGCATATTTCCTTTCAATATTAAATTATTTTTACCAAAAGCACTCCAACCAAGTTTAATTCTTATGATTAATTTCATCCATTATGTTTTCACCTGTCATAATAATACGACCTAGATATTTGTAATTGTAATTTTTTTCTCAATCATTATTATCAATCTTTATTTAGTCTATTGAAAAAATCCATTGAACATTATTTTTTTTAACCATTTCCTTTAAATCTATTTTCTTACTTTCATCTGATAACTCTTCCTCGAGCTTTGAAGCATTATTTACAAAAATAATCACATCATCCCCAAAATGTAGATGATTTAAATAATCTCCCTTTACTTTTACTCCCTTAGCTTCCCATTTTAATCCACAAAATAGTTCTTTCAAAACTGCTGGTAAAAAGTTTTGGAGATATGAAATCACCCTGTCATACACCTTTCTCAATGTTAATATTCCTAGTATCATTACATAATCTAATTGTTGCTGTTGCATTTTTATAAATATTCTTCAGAATATAACAATATCCTACATCTATACCTTGATGATTCAATGCTTTAATCACTGAAGAAATGTTTATACAATCAAATGCCTTTTCATAATCTTCAAATTCAAAGCATAATGAGAACTCATATTTATTGGGCCTTTCTATAAGTTCTCTCCATACTTGGATATATATCTATCTTAATATATATACATTTAAGAAGCGGAGACCATTTTTCCTCAGTCTGTGAATAAATATTACTCTAAATGTTGAATGAAAAACCAAGACTTTTAACATTATTTATTTTAAAATATTATTTATTGTCTAATTTTAAAAGACAATTTAAATGTATATTTTGAGAGTTGTCTAGATTAAAACCATTATAAATAAATGTATTAAATATTACTTGTAATATTTGCTTCATTTAAATAATGTAAATTTCAATTATATAATATTTTTATTTTGTCCTGGTGTCTGTAATTTTTAGTAATTATTTTATTTGCAACTAGTAAGGGTTTTAATTAATTTTTTAACTTGTCTGGACAAAGTTGATTTACTATAAAAATTGAATATTAATTAGGTAATTTTTTACTTGACAACATTTAAGAGAAGGATGCAAAGGTTAAAAGGTTAATCACAAGTCTTGTAAAATGGTCAGATGATTAATAGTATAAGTAGGCAAGATTGTCATCTGCTCAAGGTCCTTAATCAATTTTAAATTTTAATTTTGTTTGTAGCAGTTAAAATTTAAATCACCAGTTAAATTTTATAAGTATAATTTTATTTGACCATTATTACTTTTCTAGCTTATGTAAGATAAGGTAATTTAAAACTATCTTGACTCAATGAACTGAAACAACAAAGGAACTAAAATCTTTATACCTTCTAGCTTTAGTGTTAACATTATTTCATCATTACAATGTTTAGAATATTATCTTTAAAATGTTCTGCATTGGAAAACTTCAGAAGTTATTGTTATTGCTATTATAATGACTCGAGAACTATTGTCAATTTCAAAAGTCCATTTGAATGTCCACATTATAATTAAACTTGCCACACAATATTTAAATTTTATGTTGGTAAGAATGTCACAGAAAGTATTGATAATTTCTTCACATTTTCTTTAAAATATTTATTTGTGTCAAATATTGTCCAGAATTTACCATGATTAAAAATACTTTTAAATTCAGGATAAGAACTATATTTTGATATGATGAATGTATGTGTATCAGATTTTTACAAATGATTTAAATCTACAAAAGAAATATTAAATTAATAATAATTTTATACTTCAGCAAATTAAAACATAAATAAATAAATTCACTTATGACTGTTTCTGTTTGCTCCTGGTTTGGAAAAAAGAAATCATTTTTTTTCAGATAAGGTAATAAAAAATCATCTTGCATAACACTATTCAATATATATTATATTTATTAAGGCAATAAACCTAAAGCATGTGGGTTGAAAATGTGAAGGTAGGGACCTCTACAGGTCTTAACCACAAACTTACTCTTTGGAAGAAAAGAGGGGAACCTTTCTTTACTTCAACCTACTTTCTATATAAATAGGGAAAGCTGAAGTGGTTAGATCTGAGAGCATCAAGCTATTCAATATTTCACTGATTAAGTCCACAATTCCTGTTATACATTAGTACATGCAAAATATTTCAATTTACAATGAGTCAATGGAAAGATCTTATAGTTAGACATCTATTATGATAATTTAAAGTTGTAATTATAAATTTATTTAATGCACATTAATTATGTAAGTAATATTTACTAAGGCAATAAACCTAAAGCATGTGCAGTTGAAAACATGAAGGTAGGAACCTCTACAGGTCTTAACCACAAGCTTACACTTTATGTGAAATTTAAAAGTTTTTACTTAATAAAAACAAAATATAAAATTTTCCTGTAAAAAGTAACATTTTATTTAATAAACTTAAATAACTTTTCTACATTTATCTGCAAAGATATTTTAAAATCTGCAAGTTATTTATACCCTCTGAAGGTATCACTGTGGTCATAAATATATTTGAATTAAATATTTTTCTCTTGCAAATATTTGGTAATGATAGACATATATTATGTATAAGAAGTATGATACCATAAAATACTCTCATTATGAACCCAATTTCGAATAATTTGTATAATGGATTAAGTTGAAAACCTGAATTCAAGTATGTGTGAACTATTTATTTTAACTTAATAAACATATATCATAATTTATATTCATGGATAATTGTTTGAAGGGACATAAGTTTATCCTACGCTTACTAACAAGATCATTTGAAATTTTACTAAGGATATACAAAAGAAACACTTTATATTTCATAGTTATAGATTTTAATATCATGGCTATATTGTATTTTATGAAGGAAACATTTTCTGTTCACAAGACATTATTACCAACCTTTCTTTTCATGTTCCAGCTTAATGGAAAATGATTTTAAAAAAAAGCATGAATGTTCTTTAATTTGTTTATTTGATAGTAAAAATTGAATTTATTTGTATTATGATTTTGCCTACCATGTTTTATTTATGGGCATATAATTTTCATACTGTGTCTGCTACATTTTGAAATACTATAGGTCAAAGTTCTCAGAATAGTAGTTTATCATATTTGCATATTTTAAAATAGTGGTTTCCTTTTTACATATGAATTATTTATTTATAAAGGCATATTGTTATGCTGTAAGATGAATAAGTAGATATATGTTTCTATTATTTATTTTATGCTTATTTATTGCATAATATGAATGGAGCCATATTTGGCATTAATTTTATTCATTATATTTCACATTTTTAGCTATAGTATTTTTATTAGAGATAGTAGATTTATTCTCTCTATTTTAAGAATGCTTATGGCAGTAAATTTTGATAAAGTAGTGTTGGTCTTTCTCATTATTTTGGTAGCTTTTTTTTACAAGAGATGGTAGCATTTGTATCTTTTATTATTTATTGTCTTGATAGCATTTGTATGCTCATAGCACATATTTTGGAGATAGTACTTAGGTTCTATCTATTTAAAAGCAATTCCTATTTAATATTTTATCCCTGATGTGGATTCTCATTATTTTTTCTAATGACAAAGTCCTAGATCTTTTTATTAGCCCTCAAAAGTAGGTGCATTCTTATGATTTATGCCACCATACTTTTCACTTTGTCTTATTTAATTATTTGAAGATGGATTTTGTTTGTAGTTTTTAGTAAAGCATGTGTCATATTTTACCATAGCTTTATCTGGCATTTTAAGTGGTTTTTATCAAGGTATTGAAGAATTCTCTTACCTCTAAAGCATTTTTGATTGGTTTAAATGTGAATAATTTATTGTAGATGTGTAAATTCTATATTTGAGCTTTTAATAATGAGGAATAATATGATAAATAATTAATTTTAAAAGTGTATTTAGGCACAATTAAAAAATATTCATCTGTTTTATCACTCTTTCCATTACTGGATTGGTAATATTATTACTGAATATATTAAATATTTATAAGACATTACCCATACAAAGGTTATTATCACTGTATGAATGTGTTGATAAATGAGATCTTGGTATTGTTTTATTAGATTGTGTCAGCTGTTTTATGGTGCTATTTATATGCAAAAACACATAAATATGCTGTTTACATGGTGACCATCTTCTAGGCCTATATTCTATGCAAAAGCACAGATAGAGGCCATTTAATTGTGGCAGCTGGTGCAGGGTGGCATTACTTCTATGCTATAAATCACAGAAAAGATGCCATTTATCAGGGACCAGCCTGCTTTAGTGTTATGCACTTTATCCCAATGCTCACAGTTCAATGTTTGCTGCAGTATTATGTGAGGCTGTCTGGACTTTAGCCTTCCATAACTCTTCAAATATGCATGTCAAAGGAATTAGATTATAAGTCATCTGACCTATTATTATCTTCTAACAGTTGAGAACCTGTCTCCATGCTTTCCTACTCAATGTGGAACCTTCAAAAAATTTGGAAAGGGTACATCCAAGCAAGATTTTGACCAGCTATGCAAAAAATCATGTTTGTGCAAGAACATGTCCATGACAAATAAAATGGCTGACTTGAAAATCGACAGTTTGAAATCAGGCCAACTGCCATCCACAGAAGCTGGTGTATATGGGGAATTAATTAATTCTACAGTAATAGAATCTTTGCAATAAGGTACATCAATTGATAAAGTTTTAATTTTTGTGGATGTGAAAAGGCATACCATCTGCCCTACATTATAGGACAAAGATAAAAATTTTGGCCACTTGTAGTTAAAGCTTTTTACATTTTTTGTAGCATAAAATTGTTTTCAACTAAATGACATGAATTGATTAAGGAAATCAATGAATTATGTTAAGCCTTTGGAATAAAATGTATGACTGTGAAATTTCTCGTAGTTCTATCCAGAGACCAAAACAAATTGTCCAAAGAATACATTTATTAATCTTAAAAAAAACCAATCAAGTTGGAAATTATTAATAGGTGTGCCATTAATATCCATATAAATATTCTTTCAAAGATAGCTATTGTAATAAATCAATCAATAAATAAATACTTTTCCTTTTCAAAAATGACCCAAAAAAGTAAAAGACAGTTCAGTAATTAAAGCACTATCAGCATTTTTTCCACCCTGATGTAGTTAGTTATCTCTCAAGCAATGCTAGTAGACTTTAAAGTTTGCAGGGAGGGGGAGGGATGATAGGTCCAGGGGCAATTCTACTATAATAGAATAATTGCAATAACATGTTTACGTAAAATTGTTCCAGTACATTTATTAAGAAAATAAATGAATTACATTAACCTGTATGTATAATTGCCCAGCTGCATATTATGGTGAGACTAGGGCATCCATCAATACAAAACTTGTACAACATGTATATGCATACAATAAGGCTTTGGCTGATCCATCCCACCCATCTATTTTTGTGCAGCACATAGCTTCTATGGGACACCAGTGCAGGCCAGACAAGTCTCGTGTGGTGTGCAGAGAGCAGCACGAGTTGTGAAAGAGAGTTAAAGAGGCATGTTATATCATCTCTGATGTCCATGCCATGAATAAAAAGGAAACATTTTATGCCATCTCCAGGAAGTGGCAAATCTAGGTCAATAAAGATCTAGTCCACCCTTATTTGCATATCTAGTCCACCCTAATTTGCATAATTTATTCCAGCTACTTTTTGAAAATGAAGGCTTAGACCTTTAAAAGTGCTTGAGTAAATTGATAAAAATTTGTCATTCGTTTGAGATGGTGATTATATATATTATAGTTTATATTTAATTTATACTGTGTATTTATATTAACACAAATATAGAGTTTACAAATACTTTTCTAACACACAGTTGAACGTTTAAATATTAACCTGTATGATTATTACTTTTTCACAAATAATGGGGTGGGCTCAGTAATGTTATATTTACATGTTTTTGCATAGCAACAAGACCATCAAGCAACTGACATGATCTAACGGAACACTACGAGATCTTTTTGATCTGCTGGATTATATTTGTTCAATTCAATTGAATTTATTTTTATAAAATATAGTGTAAATTTTTAAATCCTTCTTTCATAAATTTGAGGAAGAAAAGTTTATGAAAGCCTTTGGCTATGTGGACTCAAATATGGAGTATTTGTAATTTTTGTATTTGTTTTTCTGTAGAATAAATATTTGTCTGTTATTTAAAAAATTTCTCATAGTGTTTGTTCACATCATTCAACTTACCAACTGAAAATTATTCCACATAATGAATACAAATTTAAATACTTATAAAATTTTATAAATTATTTTAAGTATATTTTGTAAAAGAGTACATGAATATTGAAGCTAATAAGAGTCATTTTATTAAATTATTAAAGTATTAGTAGAATATCTAAGAAAGATTTGTTTGCTTAATAAAGCATTATAATTTGATTTATTACTTTGGATCACTTTAACTAATTCAATTTACTTATTTCAAATCACTGTGCATATTTATTTTAAAATCATTTTCATATTTGAAGATCATATTTATTTTTGAATAAAATAATATTGGCACTACTAACACTTAACCCGCAAAGCTACTGTTTACTTTTATTATTAAATTTCTCTGCTGAGCACTTTCGAGAGGTGTGCTCTCATATTCATAGCTCTGAGTAAAGTAACTCTGTGTAGTTACATGCAAATTATACAAGGTTAAAGGTCAATTGATCCATTACTTCGATATCGAGAAGCATGTTTCTTTATGATTGATAGTGTTACAATCAATAGCTATGAAACAGGCCTCCTTCACTTTTCTTTTCACATCATGTCTCTCTTTGCAGACCACGATGATTTCTTGCAGTTCACAGATATTTATAGACAGTCAGATCCATCAGGCTATTCCATATTTGCAGTACATCAGAAACCAGCAGGACATCAGTGTGAACCGCAAGAAATCAACCTGGTCTGCAAAGAGAGACATGATATGAAAAGAAAAGTGAAGGAGATCTGTTTCATCGCTGTGGATTGTAACACTATCAATCGTAAAGACACATGCTTCTCAATATCGAAGAAATGGAGCAATTGACCTTTAACCTTGTATAATTTGCATATAACTTCAGAGAGTTACTTCACTCAGAGTTATGAATATGAAAGCATGCCTCTCAAAAGCCCTCAGTAAAAAAATTTAATAATAAAAGTAAACAGTAGCTTTGCGGATTAGTTGTTAATAGCGCCAATATTGTTTTATTCATATAATTTTGGCATGCAAAGTTTTTGAAGCAATTTCGTATCACATATTTATTATTATGTGATAAAATTTAATTTACAAGAACCTGGTTGATATTTATAAGATGTTTAAGTAGATTTCTTCTGGGATCTGTAGAATGACTATTAAATCCCTGAATCATTCTTAATAGCTTAGTGTAATCCTAGATTATTCATTATCTTATTCTAAAATTAAGAAATTGTGATTTATTTATTTAATTTAGCAATAGTATTGTTAATATCATAGTTGTGATAAGTCATTAGCTTAAAGAAAGTGAATGTCTTACTTATTTTATTAACTAGGATTTCATTCAATGTAGAATAAATCTGAAGAATCTAAAAGAATTTATTTTTATAATTAAAATGGGATCATATTCTGCTGAGATACCCTGATTTAATTTAATGATCCATATTATTTAAATTTATTTTGATAAGAAGAAAGTACATTCAAAAGACAGATCTTATGTGACATAGATTTTAAAAAATATTTAAAATTTTATAAGAGTTATATAATGTTTTTATCTCATCAGATCAATGAGATGCTTATAAGATCTTTAGAAGATGGATATGAAACTGGAAGTTGTAGTGATTTTTTAAACATAATATAAAATCCAATGACATAAAGCACCAACTTTCCCACTTTAAAAATGAAAAGTACTACACTGAGATAGTTATAAAAAGTTGCTACAGTTTAATATAAAATTAATATTTTAGGGTGTGGCCATTATCTTGATTGTTACTCAAACACATATTCGATAAGCACTTAGAATCTTTCCTTTATGGCATATAGCTAATCATAATAGTCAAGATTTACTTAAAATTTAGTACTATAGAATATGCATTATGTAGATAATGTTATGTTAGCCTTGTGATGTGCTATTTTTTTTTATAACCAACATTTCTCTTAGAAATTAACGGCAATATTAGAGCTGTAAGTTGGATGCTTACCTCATTGTGACCATTTGCTTTTCCAATATTGGCAATTAGTTTGGGAAATAGGAATCTTTAATAGATTGAATTGGCTGAATGGTTGAAAAAACTGTTTTGTAGTAGGTATAGACTGAAGATTTATGCTTATGTTTATGATCTGTACTCTTTGGAACATTAAGTATTAAAGGGCTTTATCAAGTAGTGTCATATATTTATTTTGTTAACCTATTAGTATTCCAGATTACTTTTGTATTGGGACAAAAATTCTTATTTTGGGAGTTCCCACCACTGGAGACACTGTAAATTCTTAGATGATGATAGGTATTTTAGAAGCACTATACTTTTAATATAAAGTCTATGTTTTGTATAGTTTTGGAAGTACTCTACCAATACTTCTGTAAAATGTTCACAAATATTTTTGTATCTTCTTTTGATCTTTTTAAATTAAATATTTGTTTTTTAATTGTTTATAAATAAAATTGTTCCATCATTCTTAATTTTTTATTCTTTTAGTTATAACATACAATCAAATTATTATAGATATACTATCATTAATCCAATTACAAGAAATTAGAATCCTGTTTTCTGAATATTAGAACAAACAACATGATATCACAAAGGTAAATAGCTGACAATTTTCATGGCTCATACATTAAAAAAACTGAATTGTTAAGACATAGAGGTAATGCTATGTTGATATATTTAATATATAATTCAATTACCCCAAATTTAAAATTAAACAAATCTAGTCAAAAATTAAAAAAAAAGAACAACTAAAAAATTCTTTAACACAACCAATGGTTTTCTTGCCATAGCGGAGTTATCAAGTGCAAGGAATACATATATATATATATACTAATTACAGCTTATGTAACTGACAATTAAATCCTACACACCTTTAATATGAAAGGAACTCTTAAATAAGTTAATTGTTTCTGTGCTTGTAAAGTAAGCTGGTTACGTTTCCATGGTCACATGACCTTTTTCCTGACCATAAATGTTAGGCTATGTAGCAACAACAAAATTGAAAATTAGACAGTATGGGGAATTACTGAAAAATAGTAAAATTTAGTAGTAGAAAAATGCTAAGAAAAATTATGCTTTTCCTTCTAAATATCGACAGTGTAAATCTACTTGCAAGAAATATTAAGTGCACTTTTGTGATTGGCTGGCCTTTTTCCTAACTATGTGATCCTTAAATTCAAGCATTCTAAAAATACCTGTGAATATTCTATCATTTTAAAAACTAATATATCCGCCGAAAGAGAATAAAAATACATTTTGTAAAAAAGTAACATGAAAAAAATACAAAGGCCAGAAATTTGAAGTCTTCCAAGAAATCCTTGGATTTTAAGATATGCTGATAAACAGTCAAATCTTTTAAAATTAAATAGCATCTGAAACTAAGTATAGAAAGTCACGAATATGCAGTTTCAATGTACACAGACATTTAAAATCATAGCCGAAAAGACTTTTATATAAAAAAAAATGGTAATTTATATTTTTTACATTAAGCCTGAATAATTGATTTTTGCACTTTTATCCTCTTAAATATTTAATCTTAATAATTTCAACATTATGTTTATTATCATTTATTGATTATTGCAAATCAATCACATTTGCTATCAGCTGATATTCATTTGTATTTTAGAATTTAGGAGTTGAATCAACTAATATATTAAAAGTGAAATTGCTTTTGAACGTAATTAATTATTAATAATGACGTCACTTTCTTACCAAATGAAATAAATGATGTATTGAAGTGATTAGGCTTGATTGAAATGTGTTATATATGTGTAAATGTATACATGTATATTCTCTTACATTTTTTCCTTGACAGAAAATCAGATTGGAAATAAATCTTGCTTTTATTTATCAAATAGTCTTGTTATTAATTGCAAATCTGTCGTGTTATTTTTTTTTGCCTCAAATATATGTTGGACATCTGTATCTGCATGTCATATATACACGTTTGCAGGTCAATGAACATAGACTGTATATTCAAACCCTGTGTTAGTAACTGGGAAAGTAAATATTGGAGAATCGAAATGTGCATTGTAAGTAGGCCTGTAATAATATTACTTCATTTAGAAGACTTGTTAATAATGCCTTTGTAGGATAAAAAAAAAAAATAATGATTATAAAATTGTGATAAATAATATTTTTATGTATTAATATTGAAGTTAATGGACGAATTATATATTACATACTAATATGATCATCATTATCGATTCACTGTAAGATGTAGGTCTCTCCAAGTTCAACCCAATTTTTCTGACCCCTAGCTCTCATAACACTTTCTTACTTCATCCATTTTGCATGTGGTCTCTTTCTAGGTATGTTACAATCTCTTGGAATTCAGTTCAAGACTTCAACAATCCATTTATTACTATCTCTTCAAGAAATATATCCAGCCTAACTCCACTTCAGGTATTTAATTCTTTCAATGATGTTAGTAACATCAGTTTGTTCTCTCACTCATGTATTTCATTTTCGATCTCTTCTTGTTACTCTAATATATATCTTTCCATACTATATTGAGTGATCTGAGGTCTATCCACATAAAACATCCTCCAAGTTATAATATTCCATAAATGGCAAATATTTATGTATGAAATTTGATGTTGATCAAATTTCTATTAGCCAGAAGTACAAAATAATTGATATTGGGTAATGAACTTATACATCGATCAGTGGGAAAAACCCCACCTTTTATAAATACATTAAAAAAGCGGCTGCCCAAATGGGGATTAATATAAGACTGAATTCTTATACTTAAATTGGAGAATTTAAATTAATATTTTCATATACTGAATATAAATCCTGAAGTTTCTAAAAATAAATTTTTAATATCTGATCATATGTTCTTATCAGAAGTATATTCTCTTATTCTTCTCTTTCACTTTCTTTGCATATCTTCATATAATTATATATATATTACTTATAACAACTTTTTCTATATACACTTTAATGCAACCATTTTTAAAAAAAACTGCTTTATTTTCCTTACAGTTTCAATCATCATTTTAATTAAAGCAGAGAAGAAGATAGAGCTCTGATGAAGACTGCTGGACAGTCGAAACTGTAAGGAAAATAAAGAAGTTTTTAAGAAAAATTGTTGCATTAAAGTCTATATGGAAAAAGTGTTATAAGTAATATTATATGTTCTTATTATTATGGCTGTCATTACTGTGTCATTATTCATACAGTAATAAATGGACTACTCATCAACATACACCAAGTAATGTGATTAATTTACCAGCTTTTATCTTTGAGTTTAATGTGTGAATGCTGTTTTTTTAATCTTTTATAACTGTGATAAATAAAAATAAATTATTATCCTTATTGACAGGAGGCTATAAACTTAGCATCCAGGATAGCACTTTATGAAACTGGAAGATGCTATTAATTATCTAGTTATTGACAAAGGCTGCAAGTTGATAACATTTTCTTTAGTTATTTACAACTTTATATCATTTTCAAATAAAGGAAGATTGCAGGATTTATAAGAAGAACTGTTTAATATTAAGTAAAACATTATTAGTGACTTCCTGGAGGTTTGTGATGATGATGTTTTAGTTGTATTTATACATTGGACTATTTCCATCATCTAATATGAGTATTGAATATTTTTAGAAAAAATTAACTTTATTGTATTTAAGTATTCCAAATACATTCAACTGTGTGTAACAGCATACAGGTTAGTATGTACACAATGTTTTGAGATGTATTATTTTACCCTCTTCTTCAGATGTTGCTGGTCTAACCAGTAGGCTGTTCTAGCATGGGAATCAAACCTGGATCCTTAGATTTTTGTCTATTGAATTTTAAGGTAATGCTCTAACCAACTGAGCCATCCTAGTGTGACAATACAGAATGCATGGAAACTTTGCTCTTAAAAAAAGTGGAGTAATCAGGAGGGACTTCATAGATAAATATACAAAATATGCTTTAGAAGGATGGCTCAGTTTTTTAGAGCATTACCTTAAAATTCAATACTCAAGAATCTATGGGTCTAAGTTCAATTCCCATGCTGGTACTATCACTGGTCAGGCCAGCAACACCTGAAGAAGAGGAGAGAATAATACCTCTTGAACCACTGTCCTATTAGTAACAGTTGAATGTATTTTGAATATTTAATAAAAAGCTTAGTTTTACTTCACTTATGGTCTATGAATATGAGAGCACGAAGTTCCCAAAAGCGCTAAGCAAATATAAACTTTTAATATAGCTTTACAGATGTGTGTTCAAGTGCAATATATAGATTGGAATATTTAAATAAAATTAAATTTTTCTGAAGACATTCAATACTCATATTAGATGATAGAAATATTCCAACATATAAATACAATTATTACTAACTGGTTTTTAAGAAACCAAAGATACCAAAATGTATAGATAAATACTGAACTAGGTTCTGATCTACATGACTATATAAGTGGATGAGCTTGGATTGAAAACATTAATGTGTTTTCACCTTGGTAATAGGATTATAGTTAACTAAATCGGTAAAATATGGCTGCTGGAGAGTTTCATTACATCTAAATATCTAGATACAATATTCTCAGATTAAAAACTTCTCACTGATGAAAGACACAAGCCAGAAACTAGTCTGTGAATATTGGATGAGTAGGCACTATATAGGATCTTATGCACATACCTTCTTGCATCCATTGATTACTAAGGCTTACACTGGATGGCAGTACTGTACTGTTTAAATTGCATAATTCTGATTTAGGTCCTAACAAATTTTCATTGTGCAAGGATTTTTATAAAGATATTCCAAATACTTTTTATTAGGTGAAACAACATTTAAAAATTATCACTGAAGATTTTAATGCTAGAATTGGAAACAATTGGAATATGAAAGTGTTGTGGTATTAGAATATGAAGAGAAAAATAAGGTAGCATAAACTTACAAAATTTGCATAGAAAATTTTTTTAATATGAATTCCTTCTTTGAAATGGAAATAAATATGGAAGTATGCAAATAAATGAAAAGCAGAATCGTATTACAGTCATACATGTGTATGGTCTTTAACCTTGCTATTAAGGAAAAAAATGGTGAAGAAATAAAAAGAGCTCTCATAAGTGAATACTGTATATGAAATTTATATTAATTTTAACCTTTGGTGGAATAGCTTCACTGATTAAAGTGTCATTTCAAATTCAATATTTCATGTGTCTAAAGATTTCTGGGTCAGTTTCCAAGCTAATACTGTCACTGGTCAAGCCAGTAGCACCTAAAGAATAGAGAAAAATAATCTCATTTAAAACTTTGTGTTATATACAAACCTGTGTGCTATTGCTAACAGTTAAATGTATTTGAAAAGTTAAAATAAAGTTTGAATTTTTTCTTAAGATATTTAACAATTAACATTAGATGATGTAAATAATCCAAAATATAGTACATATAATGACCTTAATAATTTCAATTCAGAAATAATCATTCATTAGTATATTGTAAAGCATTCACAGTATATTAATGCAAAACTAGAGAACAAAGCTATTAAGATATGTTAATAGTTGATATCACTAATCTTTTGAAATGCTTAATGATTTTAAGTAGACATTTACAAATTATTTCAAAATGTTAACAAACTTTGAAGACTGATCAAAAATGAAACATATTAATAAGAATATAATTGATACTCTATTAAGAACTGTTACACTGATAGTTGGTATGACTGACTCAAGGAAATGTATAAAGGAAAGAAAAATTAAATTAATAATTTTTATTAGTCATTCATTAGTCTAGAGATTATTTATTTAATGAATAATATTTCTGTAGTGCAATTTTCAGTGTACCACTCTCATACACAGTAGAAACTTGTTTCTATCCACTGTTAACACCTTGTGGAGGAATATAATTATAAATTATGACCAAATATATACATGAATAATCTCAAGTCTAATGAATGATTAATAAAAAATTATTAATATACTTCCATTAATTGGTTTGTGTCAAAGTTGTGATGACAGAAAATTCGACACTTATCAATTAAACTGTAGTAATTGAATATATATATATATATTGTAACGGGCACATACGTACGTTACATTGTTTTTTTATTATTAAACATGAAAAGAATAAAAGTTCACAAATAAAAACTTCTTTTTTAAGAATTAAAAATTGAAAATTAAAAAATCATCTTAAACTCGTATATATATATATACAAAATCGCACAGATAAAAAAAAATTATTAAAATACAACTTTATTAAAAATAGAAAAACTAAATCTTTCAACAAAAAGATTTAGAGATAAAAATATATCTTTAAGTTTGGGAAACACATTAATGTTATTGAAAAATGGAAATGATTATTTTAATTAGTCAAAGTGAACTAGCTCTTGGGCATTTAAATGTATAAGCAATGGTCAGATAGGAAAACAATAGAAACTAATAGCAAATGAGAGAAATCCATCGGAAAATCAGACCTCAATGGAAGGATCATCATCAACGATGATGTAATGTCCATTAGATCCTTAAAATTAATATAAAAGGAAAACTTTGGAAATTATTAGTTGGTTATTATTAAGAGTGGTGATATGTATTAGTGCGGAGTTGTGGGAGAAGGGATTGAAAAGATGCACTCTTCAATCCCTTCAGTTTTGCTAAAAAAGAAAGAGAAATGACATTTTCTACATTAAGGACCAGCTAAAGTAAAGACCTCCGGATGAATAAAAAACAATGGCTAACTGGATACAAATATCGTCAGTACAGCATGGGAATTCCCATTCAGAAATATAAACAACTACAAATTATGGACCTTTTAAAATCGTAAGAACTTTATATTCATTTCAAAACATACAACTCTAAATTCTAAACCTTTTAAGAAATAATACAAATAGAATCCTATCTGACCAATGTAAATTAATATTAATAATGTCATTTGATGTATTTTTTTTATTTAAAATCATTTCCATTTATTTTTTTTGTTCTTTTAAGTTTTAATTATGATTTTTGTTTTTCGTTCAACTAGTTTTTAAACTTAAGTCGGGCGTGAATGGCTATATAAATTTGTAAAATTATATTAAGGGAGGGTAATCTTAGGTTATTTGTGTCATTGTTGAATTGGGTCAATGGATTGGATATATTTGTGTAATTAGTAGATGTAGTATGAGTTTTGCTACGTGCAGAATCGCTGTATACACCACACCAACCCTTTGCCTATGGATGGGATTGTAAGTCAGCAAAAAGGATCGCGGTCTCTTCCTATGGAGTTTTTATTTCATTGTTCTTCTTGCCATACAGATGTCATATTCCTGTATTGGACAAGAGTCAATGTCTTCTCTAACTATAGTGTTCAGATGTCCATTCCTGACAGTATAGTATATTTGTGCTGTTGTATTTTCATGCTACATTGAATACATAAATGTATCAGATGGATTGATGCCAGTTTGACTGCGAACTTTTAGCCTAATGTTAAATAGGGATAGAATATTTTCTTTTCAAATGCGAAGCTATGTAGTCTATTCATACTTGACACTCTAAATAAAATTGCATTAAATTTAAGTTGGGTATATACGTTTGCATGGATTCGTTATCGGTTAATTATGTTTTGGTTTTCATATTTGATCAAAATATATAGACATTCGGTAAATAATGATACCTTACGGTGAGTATCTAAAATGTATTTATTCGGATGTCTTTTAAGTTATTGGTGTCAATGTGGGAATCTTACGATGAATGCTATTGGGTTTCTTGTGAATTTCCTCATGCAATTCCACCAATGATTTTATATTTTGACCATTTATGTTTATTTTGAAATGTTTTTTTAACCGTGAAATCTATGTAACCGATCTATACTCAACATTATAAAACAAGCTTTTATAATCCCATCTGTGCGAACTTATAAAAAAATTAAAATGTAAATTTATAAAAATTAAATGTAAATTAAAATCAAAGTTAAAAATGCAAGTTAAATTTTAAAATGTAAAACTAATACTAAAATAATTTTAAATTTTATATATATGTGCATAAATAAATGTTTGGGTGTTAATTACTGGCAGCGGCTTATTTTATTCTTTTTTTTATATATTCTTAGATAAGAATTTATTATATTATTTAATCTCTGCTACTCCTTGAGCTAGTGACATGAGCTAATGACTGGAATCAAAATATTAAAAAAAAAATAAAAATTTTTTTAACTTACGTATCTGCCTACTTTATAAATTTTTCTAGGTTCAAATGCCTAGATGGCGCCCTGTAGTTCAGATGATGTTAAGCTCGAAATCCGTATCATTATAATATATATATTGTAATGGTAAACAGAAGAGGAGGAACATATCTCACTATAGTTGAACCTAGGGTCTTTGCATAGGATGCTGTGAATAATGTGATGAACTAACTACCCAATGATCATATCCACCTCGAATGGGCTAGCTCTAAGTTTACTCATTAAATATAGATATAATTTAGGCCAGTTTATTTATACCTTACCTCTCTTTTGGATTCCATTATGCTTCAGTATTCAAACCCATGGGGAATGATGCCTTTGGCTCTCTTCAGGGGTGAATTTACTTTGTGTAGCAACTATCATACCTCTATATAGGTTTATATTGACTTAAGATACATCCAACCCTATTGTGGTGTTAAATTGATGAGTGAGTGTATGAACAAATTTGATAAACCAGAGACCAATGCTTTGACATATGAAAAAAAAACATATTAACAAATTTTATTTATAACAGATGAAAAATAAAACCGTATTAGCACAGCACAAGATAAAATTATATATGTCCAATATGCATCTCTACCATATCAATGATTAAAATTATCTATTAGTCCCACCTTTACCTATGGTAGATATGCATCAATAGACACTCATTATTTACTAAGTAAGTAAGATTGGCAAAAATAAAAAAATAAAAATTATAAGTTCATTGTCATAATGATCATGAAGACTAACTATTTACAAGATTATTTCATTGTATTTAGAATAGCTTCAGTATCCAATTACAGCTGTAGAGGTTCCATCTTCTTTGGATACTCCTTTAACTATGTACAAGTTTCCTAATGTTGATAGAAAAGAATGTTCACACATGGGTATTAGTCATTTATACTGAATAAACTAAATATAATGATTATTAGTTAAACATAAATAAACAAATAACACAAACTTTGTCCTGTACTAGTGCATGTAATTAATATGGAAGAGTATCAAAAATTCTTACCTCATTCTATATTACATGATGATGATGAAATATGTCACTATGGATGGTAATAACCTACATTGTATTTACAAAAAATTTTTTTGAAGCTTAATAAACCCTTTCCCTGCACTGTTATTTCTTATAGCAATGGACTTTTCCAACTGCAAATATGCTAAAACTTTCAAGTGTGAGAGTAAAATGGAGATAAAATTTTACAAACATACAAAGCAAATAAATAAATAACACATAATAATTTTGATTTTGTTCAAATCTTCATGATTAAAGTCTATAATTTTAACATTAATGTCTTATCTCCTACTCAATCTCCTCTGATAAATCCTCCATTACTCATACAGATTTTCCAGCAATGTGCTTAAATGAGAGTGTTTCCATTTCGGATGTCACTTCTCCCTGGATCCACTCAGACACTGCAAATGAGTCATTTGGCATTTTTCTAGGCATTATTTAATAAGTGAATTAAATCAACATGCTTTATGACAATTAGACAGGATACATTATTTAGTAATTTATAAAAGATTTAATTTTCTTCAGCTTATTATTTTATGCTTAAACTCTTAGTTTTTACTTCACCTTCGAGTAGTAAGTTTTAAATTGCACTTTGTGCTAAAAAGTGAAGCTTAGTATTATTAGAAAAGAATTATAAGGCTTAGCACTTTTGGGAAACTTCCAATCTCCAGAAAATGGTCTATATAAAAGAAAACTTTGAATAAATCTTGCATAAATTACTGCTAAGCTTCGCTTAAAATCTCAATGTAAGCCTTCACTCCCAAGATAGGCTATGAATATGGAGACCTAAGTTCCCAGAAAGCACTAAGCCTTATAATTCTTTTCTAATAATACTAAGCTTCATTTATTTGGTGTTTAGTAAATTTATGCAAATAAAAATTTTACTCCATGTTTATATGTATGCGCTGGCAATATAATATACCCTTTCCTTCTTGTTCAATTGATAGCATAGTCTTTTGTCTTTGATTATCGATGTAAAATTATTTCAATTCTTTTATTACACTGCCAAAATTCATCAACTTTTGCCGTTTTAAATGTTGACTATGATTACTTTCAACTTTTAGCACTATAAAATTTTATATGAATGAGATGGTATTTTTGAACATGTCATCCATTTTATTCTGCATTCTAATGTTCGATTTTAAGATATTTACAATCTACGATTATCAAATCCTTTGATAAAATACAAAAGAGAATGGAAATGAAGTGGGTTTTTGCTGACAATTTTTGCATGATGTGCTAAAACAAAATGTCCTGATTTTTGGCATAATAGGTCATGCAAGCATTACCATAATAATGAATAGATCACAATGTCTTGAATGTGAAACAATTTTTAATTGAATTCAGCATGATCCAACTTATATAACAGCTATATTTGCCTGATGTTGCTTTATGTGACTTCTTTTTACTATCTTGAATGAAAAAGTGCCTCTAAAAATGATGCAGGTGTTAAAAGGCATCACTTTGAAAGAGTTTCCAGACCACTTCAAAGCATGAAAAACATATTTAAATCAGTGCATTGCACTTAATGGACTGTACTTTGAAAGGAATTAAATTTCTAACACAATTCCAGTTAGTTTTGGGTCCTTCCTCATATATAAGACCATTTAGAAATTTTGGTAATGAATATCAAATTTAGAATTATCATTGATCTTTTGTATCATTTTTTTTCTTTTATCACGTCCATAACATTTGGTATTTTATTGTATTTTCCATCTTTGGGTCTTGATCAACCAATATGTTATGTAAGTTTGGCATTTTGTTTACTTCTATGAGACTTTTTCAAATGCTGAACCAAATGGTGATTGCTGGTTTAGCATAAAATATGTATATTGGTGATTGTTTATCTTTTCAACATATATGTTCAAGCGTATCAGTGTTATGAGTGAAGTATGGTGGGTCGTGTGAAAATCTGTGCTCATATACCCTACATATCAAACATAAATGTAAATATTTTTAACATGCCAGTAAATAACGTACAGCTTATCATATATGTATCACTAATAATATACATTTATTCATGTAACAATGAAGTCGGAAATTGAAACTACGCTAATTCAGAAGAATCACCCATCTTTTCTCATATCAATGCTAAACTATTTGTCAGATAAATAGATTGACATTAATATAAAAAAATATAGGATGTGATTTGCAAATTTACTTAACATCCCTTTTTTTCATATGTCAAATGCATTGATCGGGAAGCGAATCCGGGCCAGCTGCTTGGAAGGCAGCTATGCTAACCGCTAGGCCACCAACGCTTGATTACTTAACATTCTTTGGGGATGTAGCTTGTGAATTATCATAGTAATGTTTTTAAACTTGTTTGTTCCATCAAAAGGCCTTTAATATATAAACTTTTCCCAGTGGTTAATATTATATAATAACTAGATTAACAATTTAATACTGGTTTATTGAGTAAATAAATACTCTCAATCCATGTCTTTTCAAAAGGCTTATCTTGTACTTTGGAAGAGTAGGTTGCAGTATTAATCTAGTTATTATATACATATAGCAAAAGATTATATAGACTAAATAATTACCTTTTTATTTGACTATATAGACACATATATAATCATCATTGACAAACCATTGTTAATCCACTCCAGAATGAAGGTCTCTGCAAGTTCACTCCATCTTCTCCAATCTCTAGCCTCTTTTCTCCACATCATCCCTGCACATTTTCTTATTTCAGTCATCCATCTCACATGTGGTCTTTTTCAGGGTCTTTTACAATCTCTTGGAATCCAGTTTAAGATTTCGATTGTTAAAAAGATAGCAAGTGGCAAATTTTCATGCCAATGATCAACCAATATTACTCATAGCATGATCACCATTTCTTATGCTTGCTCATAACTTATTAAAGCAGGTAAAACTCTCCATACAGTAGTGCCACTCAATGCAAGTCAGAGTAATCAATGAAATGCCAGAAGACTTGTGCATAAAATCCCTATCTAGTGCTTACATGTCCAGTATCCCCAGACTAGTTTCTGACTGGTCAGTGATGAGTGTTGGATCTGAAAGCACTGCACCTAGATCTTAGGATGATATGCAACCCTCCAGAAGCCACCTTTTATCTCTACTTAACTACAAAACTATGAGAAAAAAATTGAAAACACAATAATATTTTCAATCTAAGCTCATTAGTTTATATAGTCATATAGACCTGAACTCAATTCAGTATCCATACATTTTGATGTCTTTGGTTCTTTAATAACCATAGCCACCACTATCCTACTAGACAGGATTGGTATTAAACCACCAAACATCACATGATCACCATTTCTTATGCTTGCTCATAACTGTTATTGAAACAGGCAAAACTCTCCATGTGATGTTTGTTGGTTTAATACCAATCCTGCCTAGTAGAATAGTGGTGGCTATGGTTATTAAAGAACCAAAGACACCAAAATGTATGGGACTGAACTGAGTTCAAGCCTATATGATTATATAAGATAATGAGCTTAGATTGAAAATATTATTGTGTTTTCAATTTTATTCTCATAGTTTTGTAGTTAAGTAGAGATAAAAGGTGGCTGCTGGAGGGTTGCATTATATCCTAAGATCTAGGTGCAGTGCTCTCAGATCCAAGGCTCCTCACTGATGAAAGCCACAAGCTAGAAACTAGTCTGAGGATATTGGATGAATAGGCACTAGATCGGGATTTTATGCACAAGCCTTCTGGCATCCACTGATTATTCTGGTTTGCACTGAGTGGCACTACTTTTTTTTTTTCCATGTGTCATAGCATCGGCCGGGACGCGAACCCACAACCGTCTGCAACCAACTACTTGCTTGCATGGCGACTGCGATACCTCTCGGCTAACAATAATAGAGAGTTTTGCCAGTTTAATATTACTCATGATAATATCTTATTTCTTAAAAACTTTTATTCTGTTTTCGATCAAAAAATTTAATATACAGATATTTATATTATTTGCTATTAAATTTTATTTGTTTATATATTATTTTGAATTAAAAGCCTTTTTTAAAAAAAAAATAATTTTATTTAAAATATTCTCAAATAATACATTAGAATAGTAAGAAAGAATAGAGGTTTTAATTACAAACCTGCGGTTTATTTTTCTTTTACAAAATTGAATCAAGATGACACAATTGCACTCCCCCCCCCTCCGCCATTAGAAATGTAAAACTTGTTGAAGTCACCCAAACGACCTATCATTTTCAGCGAACAATTGATGCTGAATTTAAAGCTACCTTCTCTAAAGAGGAACTGTTTCCTAAATAAAATATTTGCAACCCTTTAATTATTTATATCTGTCATAGCCTTATTCTTGTCTTTACTTTGAACTGATGTTTTTATCTTACAAAAGCTTATTGTAATAATTATCTTTAATGAAATTTCGAGTAACATTCGTCTCTGTCTTTGCTAGATGAGTGCAGTTAGAATAATTTGAATAATGACGTCTTTACGTAAAATCTTCATTTCCATTCAAGTTGAATGGTACTGCGAACCGTGGTTTATGTTACATGCTGTAAACATTAGAATAATGACAAGAGGGTTCATTTGATTAGAACTGACAGTTCAAAATATTTACGGATTCAGATTAATAAATTACCATATATTAACATAATGATAAATTCTGATGAATGTTTAATGAAAAAAAAATACAAAGATGAAGAGTTAGCTAATAGCCCTATTTTTTTTAATCTCAAATTTCTGTTTGTAATAAGATTAAAATAATTCTGAATATATTTGTTCTTTTTTAATTATAATTTATCTTATTATAATTTTATAAAGAAAATTAACTAAAATTCACAATAAAACGTTATTGGTCGAGAGGTCAGCACAGCCGCCTTACGAGCAGTTGTCCCGGGTTAGCGGGTTCACTTCCCGGCCGATGCTATGACACATGGGGAAAAAAATAAAATATTTAATAATTTATTACTGAATATATATAATAACTGAAATAGAGGCTCATTATATACTGTACCTGTATCAATATATATCTGAGCACTTATTGCATATATGTATAGAGATGATAATCTGAACCGACTGATGGTTGCTGGTTTAGCATAAAATACGTATATTGGTGATTATTTATCTGTTCGACATATATGTGCTCAAGTGTATCAGTGTTATGAGGGAGAGTGGTGGGTCATGAGAAAGTCTGTGCTCATATACCCTATATATTACTGAATATATGATGTTTGAATGAAATATGGAAGTAGATTTTATAAACAAAAAGTGAGTTTAAGTATGGGGAATAGTTTAAGTTGCTTTTTATCAGAAATGTATATTTTGAAAAAGAATGTTAGTAATAATAATAGGTCAATTTTTTATGTACGGTATGTAGATGATTATTTTTTGGTATTTAATGGAAATAAGAGAAAAGCAAATAATTTTTGAAGTTTATTAATAATAAAGAGGATAAAATTAAATTTACTATGGAAAAAGAAAATGTTAATATTATTGAATATATGGATGTTAGAATTTAAAAATAAGTAGTAATAATAATAGGATAGTAATAGAAACTTCTGTTTATAGACAAAAGAAAATATTTTTGGTATGTTGAATAATTGGTTTTCGGATATTAATAATCATAGTAAAATAAGTGTTATTAATAATAGGATTCAAAGGGCAATTAAATTATGTTTAAATGAAAATTTATTAAAAAGCGAAATTGGTTATACAATGAATAGAAAAGTAAACGCATATGGCTTTATTTCTTGTGAGTTCATAAGAATTTGAGTGCCATACCTTTGGTCCTGGGATCTCCCAATCCCAAATTGGATATTCTACCAACTCTACCAAAATGATACATAAGTAATATTTACTAAGGCAATAAACCTAAAGCATGTGCGGTTGAAAATGCGAAGGTAGGGACCTCTACAGGTCTTAACCACAAGTTTACACATTGGAAAAAAAGACCTGTAGAGGTCCTTACCTTCACATTTTTAACTGCACATGCTTTAGGTTTATTGCCTTAGTAAATATTACTTACACAATCAATGTGCATTAAATAAATTTATAATTACAAAATGATACAATAAATAAACTATTAGAAGGTTTGGTTGTATTTGATAGCTTTGGATTTGAATTTGATATAGTTATAGTCACATGATTTAAAAGAATGTTAATCAATACCATTTATTTTAACTCATAAATATGAAATATAAAGTTGAATTCAAAAATAAAACAAATAATACAAAAAATATTAAAAAATAAATAAAAACAGAGTATAGAAAGAAATGTTTAAATTTGTTAAGATGTGAAATTAAAAGATAAAGACTAGAATCTAAGTCAAGCATTGGTGGTCGAGAGATCAGTGACAGCTGCTTTACAAGCAGTTGTCCTGGGTTAGCGGGTTTGCTTCCCGGCTTATGCTATGACCCATGAGAGAGAAAAAAAGACTAGAATCTATCTTATGTTTCATCTTCTAATTATCAAAGATATCAAGCATTGGTGGTCGAAAAGTCAGCACAGCTGTCTTATAAGCAGTTGTCCTGGGTTAACAGGTTTGCTTCCTGGCCGATGCTATGACACATGAAAAAAAAAGATAAACAGTGACTTTTAATTAATTGTTCTTAATTTGCTACATTTCTTCTTTATTATAATAAAATAATAAAAGCTATTATATTTTAATTTTGATTCTTAATCTTTCCTTTTTCGTTTCGATGTTTTATCGGGTCTGAAGTCAAGAAATTGAGTTTGCATTTTACACCTTCTACTGTGAAACTTTATGAACCTTTTTTTTTTTTTTTTTTTACAGTTTTAAAATACACATGTTTTTTTTCTAATATTTTAATTTCAAAAAAATTCAAAAGATGTCAGGATAATCAAATAAGTGGGTCTTGAAAGTTTCTTAAACTCCTGATGATCAGTATCTATTATATATTTGGTGATCTCAAACGTAGCGAGATTACTTCGGGAAAATATTACCGTAGTCTAAAACCTTGATTTTTTTTGTTAAATTTATGATCATTTTTGTATAGTAATTGTATAATAATTGTAGGAAATCAAAAATATATATTATTACATATTTATTTTTTACAGAAATGTTTTACTTTTTAATATAAAATAATATATTCTTCTGAATAATGTTATCATAGAGATTATGATCATGGGAAATACAACTGTGTAGAAATGCCATCACTAAACAGTTTGTTATAACATTTAGTGATATCATAAAAATTACAAAAAAAATTTTAACTTTTAAAGCATAAATTGTTAGATTTACTAGATATTAAAAATAAATTGTTCTGATTTATAAAACAAACATCACACAAAGAAGATTTCATTCATTTTGTAAATTGAATCTGCTCCACCTAAAATTTGATGATGAAACAAAGCTTTGTTTTGATTAAAATCTAATTTTTAAAATAATTTTGAAAATCAAATGTAATTTTTTTAAAATTTATTTAATTTCTAAACAAAAATATGTATCAAATGAAGTAAATAATAATGGTTTAATATTAAAGTGAAAGTTGAAATTTAAAGCAAGTGAGAACAAAGAAATTTCTCGGAATACAGCAGAGTTAAATGTTAAATAATTATGGAGTTGATTTTATTTATTTACTGTTGCCAATTTTCTATATTTAAGATGCTCACAAAGACAAAATGCGTACATCTTAAGAGTATAAATGATTTCTTTACACATATGTTGCAATCTAGCTTTGAATAGGAAAAGCTAGATTAAATTGTATTAAATGAAATAGCAGTCAATAGCAAATCCCTTTTAATGATGATCACAACTTATTATTTTGTCATAGTATTCTACTAAACTAAAAATTTGAAACTTTCTTAACATACACACACATATGGGATTCAAGATCAAATCTTAACAGCAACTATTATCAGTAATACTCCTTCCAGCAACAGTATAAGACAAGCCATCTGTCTCACATTGATATATAAGGGAATGTCTGAAATACTTTGGTTAGTTTTACATTGAGGAATTTATTGCAAATTTGTTTTTAAATCATTTTACGAAGCAGAGTAATTTCTCTCATTTTTACATCTCAAGCTTTATATATATATATTCTAACCTATCAAAAGTTGAACACTTCTATGAAATCCTTTCGGAAGCCTAATTCTATTAAAGAGAATTCGGAAAGCCTAAACGCTTCTGTATAGCACGGTATAGGACGGGTAACAAACCCTTATATTTATTACCTAATATAGCTGGACGTTTGGTTAGTTATAATAATTCAGCTACAGCGATATGCAGTTCAGACAGAGATAGAATAAAAGAAAATTATCATTAATAAAATAAATTTAAAAATAAAATTTAGAATAACTAACATTCTTTCTTTATCCAAAACACATTCTCTGAGCTGTAAGTACTTGCACTATTCGACAATGATGATGATGATTTCATGTCATTGCTAATATTACTGACTAAAATAAAACATTCATTAATTTGCCAATATGATCTCAATATTTTATTATTATACAATCAGAAGTTTCAATCTCTTAAGCCATGCCACGCTTGTAATATTGATCATAATTGATCAATTCTTAATTTAAACGCACTTATAATAATGACACTAATCTCAGGGTTCTCTGTTATATTTAATAAAATGCTCGGCAGTATTGTGTTGTCGCATATGACTGACATTCTGGTCGGCTATAAGAAACATTTACCTTATTAAATTCCAGGTGTCTTCATCCACACATCAACTATTATAATATTTAACGAGATGATAACTATATTCAATAGCAACGCATAATTTTGAATAATACAGCCCAATTAAATCCAGAATCTCAGTCGGAATGATGAAAAGACAAGGGTGCTTTTGTGTCCTTCCATTATCCATGACAACACAATAATTTAACTACGATTTATTACTTAGACACTTCACTTAAATGTGTACGAAACAATGTGCAACCAAAACCTACTAGTTTGGGAATAAAGTGATTTTTACACACATATAAAATAAAATGTCTTGGTCTGAAGTTTCCAATTCCACAAATAATTTTTATTAAATTAAAATATACTGAAATATTCTGATCTGCTTACGATCGTCTATCTGGTGTATTGAATTTAAGATTTCATAAATGATTTTGGACTCAAGAACGTATTGCAAGTATTATGCAAATACACTTTTATTTAGCACACAAGAAAAATGACTCAAAACAACTTGTAACAAGACTATAATTTATTATTAAATTTTAACAAGATTATAATTTATTATTACAGTTTAACAAAACTATCCTTTATGATTAACATAATAAACAAACATATACAATTTATTCGATCCCATATGGATAAAACAAAATATAACTAACATTAATTCGTCTATACTTTTAGACTTGGATTCGAACTACTTCTTCATCTTCTTTTTACATTTATGCAAATTGAATAAAATAAATAAATATTATTATCGATACATCGACTCATCCATTTAGTATATCTTATATGAACGGTTACTTAAATTTATTAACTAACGATCTGTTTTAAAACAAAAACAATTTGATTCTAGGCAAAACGTACAAACGATTTTTATTATCATATCTTTAATTAAATGATAGTTTTTATTTAGATAACTTATTATAATTTATGGGTTAGTCATCAGAAGTTACACTTATTATTTTAATGAAGTTGTTATACACATTGTATTCCTCAGTATAAGTTGTATTGTGAGTGCTAATTAATCATTAACCCGAATTAAACTTAGTATTTGAACCCTCCATTGGCAAATAAAATTTTTAAATCACGCAATTTTAAACTTACTCTCTCCATTGACTTACGTGTGGATTACCAGCACTATTCCGCCGCATAATCCAGACATTGATCATATATACTAGCACACTATTTTTACTAAATGGATCTTGAGGAATTAACCTCCAATATACCCGTTATCTTGCCATAACTTTCTAAACAAAACACAATATTCAACACCTTCCGTGGTGGAATTATCTCTATTTTCTCATGAGGAATATGGAATAACACTGAAGGTCTGTAGAGTTAACTACTATATTAAAATAGTTTGATGGGTCCTTGCCTCTTACTTGGGCATAATAGGAACACACACCAATATAATCCTCTCCTGGGATTTTAATGAATGAAATACACTAAATACGATATAAATTACTGATCGTCCTAACTCTGAGAAGCGATCACTTGGGTTATAAAAATACCCGAATACTAGATTTATCTATTCCCCTCATGGAAAATAAAGCTTTGGGGAGATCATTTTCCATCCCACAAAATAGATACATTACAATTATTACTAATGCGAATATTAATCATATACTGATGCTCTATCGGGGCAAGACCAGCAAATACACTAATTACACTAAATTTATATTCCGGGGTATATTTAGATCAACGTCTGAAATCAATGGATAACACAGAATAAACCATAATAATTTTCACCTTTGCAAAGAAACATTCAACAAGTAATTGGTAGTCTAGTATTTTGAACTAAATTAAGTAAATGCGTTAATAAAGAATAATTGGGAATAAGTTCCGCAATTAACATAGTATAAATTTGTTTCAAACTTTAAATAAGTAATATCCTATATAGCACTTCTCTTTAATTACTTCTGATAATTTTAACTAGATATTTTACCTATTAAGTATCTAAATTTTTCTACTTTTACGCATCTAACATATAAATTTATACCCATAATTGCATATCATAAGTAAACACATTTTATAAAAAAAAAAATTTTTTTTATGTAAAATATAAATTTAACCTAGAATAATTACATGAAAACATACCTTTATGATTACAAGGTCATTTAAATATTACTTGACTATACAGCCTTTCACCTGTTAAAAAAATACACATAATTTTACAAATTAGAAAAAAAATCATTACTTAACAAGTGCTTATTATCTCACTAGAAAAATGTTTTTCCGTTGGGCAATTTATCTAGATGAAGAACTTGATCCATTCGTAGTTCACAAAGCAAATTTAAAATAAGAAACACATTTTATTATTTCATTTATATGAAAGTTGCCTCCATTCTGGTGCACTTAATAAATTAGGCAAAAAAATATATAACAGCGTTGGATGTTAACTCTTCCTTGAATTAACTGATATAATTTTGGGATCCAAGAAAACAATACATATTTTAACATGACGAATATTTGACGATAGACGATCACATATACAATTCTTTTCTTTTTACTATTGGCGATACGTATCATTTTTAGCTAGCTGGCTTATGAATAAAACTAATGCGCGAATTTTCCGAATACTATTATTATAACGACTGCAGCTGACTTACGTGGATATAAAGTTTTAACAACTCCAGTTGATGTATAATATAACGTATTATATTATGGTTATAATTAAGTCACTAATGTTTGTAGTTTTTTATTCCTACTCTAGGAATTGTAATTTGTCTTTAATAAGGAATTCTCCGTAAAATGCACACATACAAATTTTCCGATATTTGCCTTGAGAAAATTTATATTTTTCTTTTTAAAAAATATACAGGTGCATAAGTAAATATCATTGATCATTAATATTATTTTTAGATAATTTTCAGTGAATAAAACATATTTTAACATGGGGAACTTACATTATTTTCAAGAGCAGACAATTTCTTTTAGAAAGAGCGTGAAATTTTCTAGTTAACTTTCCTTGGCTTTTATAATATGTCTTTTTAATTATAATTTTTCTTTTATACCATGAAAAGATAATTAATTAAGGTAAAGTTAACAAATAATTGATTATTTCCTGGAAATTACTTATATTATTTATTTTAAACATAATGACATTTTCCGTGATTGCTGTAGTCAATACGGTCATTCTGAATTTTAGCATAAGATAGTACATTTTTGCGTATAAAAAGCTTTAAAATAGGTAGATGGCAACAGAAACAGAATATCTTATCAAATAGGATTAGCCACACATGATATTATTAAAAATTTACTGGACTTATATTTATTTCTGCAATAAAAAATAATAAAAAATTTGTTACCGAATTTCAGTACTGCTTCCTCCTTGTAAAACTAAAGTCAGACTAAACTTTCTTCAAAATTTGGCGGTCTTCTTTTAGCGACCTCTTGCAGAAAAATAATCATTTAATTATACCATAAATAAAAGAAAGGAAAAAAAAAAACTTATTACAGTCATATATTTCTGTATGATTTAAATGGATTACAAAGTAATTTGACAAATAATGAAAAATAATAAATATACTTAATTAACAATGTTTATTAGTGATGTATAATTCTGTCTACATTATTATCTAAATTAATTTAAAAACTACCAGAAGTTATTGTGTTTTATGATAAGATACTCATCCACTCTCCCTCTACCCATCCAAAATCAATTACTGTTTATAATATGTGCTTTTATACTATATTAAATTGCTCTTATTGTTAATATTTTAATTAAATTATTCATGCTCTTCTTCAAAATGACATTGGATTACCAAATTTATTAGCTATTTGCTTAAAACACGTTAAAATGAGTAAATAGCATACTTTATTAATCACTTAATATTATTATTTTACTTTTTTATTTCCTAGAAAAGGATAGCATTGTTTTTCCTGTGGAAATAATGCTAAATAAACCAAGTGTCAATAACACTAGGTTACAATATATATATATATATATATATATATATATTGTAACGGGCACATACGTACGTTACATTATTTTTTATTAGTAAACATAAAAAAAAAGTTCGCTAATAAAAATTTCTTTTTTAAGAATTAAAAACTGAAAATTAAAAAATCATCTTAAACTTGCATATATATAAAATCGCACAGATAAATATTTATTAAAATAAAACTTTATTAAAAAAAGAGTAGTTTAAAACTAAATTTTCAGAAAAGATTTAGAGATAAAAATATATGTTTAAGTTTGAAAACAAATTAATTAATCTTTTGTAAAATGGAAATGATTATTTTAATTAGTAAACTAGCCTTTGGGCATTTAAATGTATAAGCATCGGTCAGATAGGAAAACAATAGAAACTTTTAGCAAATGAAAGAAATCCATTGGGAAATCGGACCTCAACGAAAAGGTTTTCACCATCATGACGTAATGTTGAGTTAATCCACAAAATTATTATAAAAGGAAAGGTTTGAAAATAAAAGGGTTAGTTGGTTATTATGAGTGGACAGATATGTGTTAGCGCAGAGTTGAAGGAGAAGGGATTGAAAAGACGCACTCTTCAATCGCTTCAGTTTTGCTAGGAAGAAAGAGAAATGAACTATCATTTTCTACATTGAGGACCAGCTGGAGTAAAAAACCTCCGGATGAATAAATAAAACGGCCAACAGAATACCAATCTTTTTTTTGGATGGCGTGGGAATTCACATTCAAATGGCAAGCAACAGATAAAGATGAACTGTTTAAAACCATAAGAACTTTATAATTAATGAACATTAAATTAAAAACTTTCCGTATTTAAATAATACAAATAGAATCCTATCTGACCAACGTAAATTAATATTAATAATGTCATTTGATGTATTTTTTTTTTATTTAAAATCATTTCCATTTATTTTTTTTGTTCTTTTAAGTTTCTATTATGATTTTTGTTTTTCGTTAGACTAAATTACATAAATGTTAAACTTTAGTCGGGCGTGAATGGCTATATAGATTTGTAAAGTTATATTAGGGGAGGGTAATCTTAGGTTATTTGTTTCGTGGTTGAATTGGGTCAATGAATTGGATATATTGATGTAGTTAGTAGATGTAATTCGAGATTCGCTACGGGCAGAATCGCTTGTATATGCCGCACACTTCCTCTTGCCTAGGGAATGCGATCGTAAGTCGGCAAAATGACCGCAGTCCATTTCTATGGAGTTTTTTTTGTTCTTCTCGTTAGATAGATGTAATATTCCTATCTGACAGAGTCAATGTCTTATCTTAACCTATTTTGTGTTGCCGTATTCGTATTACATTGAATACATCGATATATCAGATGGATTGACGCCAGGTTGACTGCGAATTTTTAGCCTAAGGTTAAATGGGGATAGAATGTTTTATCTTCAAATGCAAATCTATGTAGTCCATTCATACTCAACACCCATAAATAAAATTGCATTAAATTTAAGTTGGGTATAGACGCTTGCATGGGTTCGTTACCGGTTAATTATGTTTTTGGTTTTCATAGGTGATCAAAATATATAGACATTCGGTAAATACTGATACCTTACGGTGAGTATCTAAGATGTATTTATTCGGATGTCTTTTAAGTTATTGGTGTTAATGCGGTGTCTTATGATGAACACCATTGGGTTTCTTGTATTCCCTATGCAATTGACGGTATCAATGATTTTGTATTTTGATCGTTTATGTTTACTTTGAAATGTTTTTAACCGTGTAATCTATGTAACCGATCTATACTCAACATTATAAAACAAACTTTCATAAATCCATCTGTGCGAACTTAATTAAAATGTAAACTTATAATATTATAAAAATTAAAATGTAAATTTAAATTATAAAATCAAATTAAAATCTAAAATAAACATACTAAAATAATAATGTTAAATTTTATATATATATGTGCGTAAATAAATGTTTGTATGTTAATTACTGGCAGTGGCTTATTTTATTTATTTTTTAATATTGAAATATAATTAGATAAGATATTATATTACTAAATCTCTGCTACTCCCTGAGCTAGTGACTTGGGCTAACGACCGGAATCAAAATTTAAAAAAAAAAAAAATTTTTTTTTTTTTTGACTTACGTATCTGCCTACTTTATAAATTTTTCTAGGTTCAAATGCCTAGATGGCGCCCTGTAGTGCAGATCATGTTAAGTGTTATTCTCCGGATCATTACAATATATATATATAGCACTGCAAATGTTTAGCATTACATATTTTTTGTCTGCATATTTGTTGCTACAAAATTCTAAAAAGATAAAGTATAATATTTTGTTACTTGACTTAAAAACAAACTTGAAATATATTTCTCAATTGATTAAAAATGTGTTCCTCTAATCACAGTGTTTCAGACATGTTTTTCTGTATAAATATAAGATACACTAAAAATAGTCATTTTTTATTGCAAAAACTGTTGTCATATGTTGGGCTAAAGAGTTTATTAATTATTATTAATTAGTCATTTTGAAGATTTAAATCCAAACTTTACATATATTTAGCACTGTAATATAATTTTTTAACATAATATATATAAAAGTTAATAATGTGCCAAGGTAGATAGCTTTATAAATGAAAATTCATTGAAGGCAGTCAACACTTAAACAATAACAACAACAATCTCAATATGTTGTCATGGTAACCTTTCTTTAACTATAAATTTGAAAACCTGCCTTTATTTATGTTTTAATATGTTTATATATGCAATAAAGATTGCAACTTGATAACAGAGAGTAAAATTATCGATACAAAGAAGTTTAAATAAACCTCATTAAATGGGCAAATAGAACCTGTTCTAAAAGGAGACTAACAAATCATCCATTATAATTTTCAAACTGCACTCAAACAATGTGTTATAATGCTCAATGCTAGATAAGTTTATAAATATAAATTCATTGAAAGCAATCAGCACTAACTTGACCGCAGAGAATCCATCATTATTGTTAAAATGAGGTTGCCTTGGCAATAGATTGAGATAGTTGATTATTATAGATATTGGTATTGTTTAAGTATTGACTGCTTCCAATGAATTTACACTTATAAACCTATCTATAATTGAGTATTATTAACTTTATTCTTTAAGTAGTATGTTGTTGTAGTGCAGTTCAAAAATTATAATTGACTATTTGTTAGTCTGTTCTCAAACCAAGTTGTGTTTATTTGTTTCATGAGGTTTATTTAAACTTCTTTGTATCAATAATTTTATTCTTTGTGGTCAAGTTGGAATCTTTAGACAAACTAGTCCATAAATAAAGATGGATTTCCATCGTCATTATTAAAAAAAGGTTGCCTCGACAACAGATTGACATTATTGATTGTTATTGATATTCATATTATTTAAGTATTGACTGCTTTCAATAAATGTGTATATATATCTAAACAATGTTTTGCACATTTAACAAGAAAATATTATAAATTTATAAAGCATTTAACTTGCTGAGCATTCTTTAAAGATTTATGGTCAGATTCATAGAGCTATGATTTTGACCTTAAATATGGAAAGCATACTCGGCAAGTTAAATGCTTTATAAATATATCTTTTCTTATTAAACATGCAAAATACTGTTTAAATACAGAATTACTTTTAAACAAGAAAAGAAATATAAACAATGATCAAATTACATGGTTTTATATATATGTGTGTGTGTGCGTGTAAATAAATAATTTAACGATGTATATAAATATATAGGAGGTTTAAACTCAGAGTTGCACACAACCTTCAACTATCCACACTATCTCATGCTGCTGATACACTTGGTCACACGCATGTCGGTGATTATTTATCTTTTCGATATGTGTGTGATCAAGTGTATCAGCAGTACGAGATATCATGGATAGTTGAGGTTGTGCGAAAGCCTGATTTCAAATCCCCTATATATTACATATTGGAGGGTAGGTATGACAAAGCCTGTACTGTAAAAAAAATTCATATATTAAAATATAGTGCTGTAAGGCCTGTCCATCGCTCATATATGTATGTAAATGCATTATGTCCTGTACATGATGGGTCAGAATGACTTATGGTTAACATGGGTAGGATGAGAGTGTTGGCACCAATGTGAGCTTTGAGGCTTCCATCATCAGATTTTCAATGAAATGGATGACTGAAGCGTTGTGGGGTGGAGCGGATTGAAGTCTGTCCATTAAAGTATGAAGATTGGTTATCTTAATATATTGAACATTGATTGTATATATGTGTGGAGATGATAATCTGGACCAACTGACGAGTACTGGTTTAGAATGAAATACTTTTATTGGTCATTATTTATCTTTTCAACATGTGTGTGATCAAGTGTATCAGCAGTATGAGATAGCGAGGATAGTTGAGGGTCGCGAGAACGTCTATATATTACAACAATTACATATTGGAGTGCAGGTATAAAAAAGCATGTACTGTAGAAAAAATTCAGATGTATATAAATGTAAATTTAATTTAATAGCAGACGTAAAGATATATATATATAATGATTAGACCAATTTTGAATATTTCAAACCGAGAAAGGAAATTAACTTTCAAACATGCTAAATACTACTTTTAACGATATAGCTATATAAGGTGTTTAAGACAAACATATATGCACAAAATACTAAAGTATATGAGCACAGACTTTCACATGAGCCACCATCTCTCCACACTATCTCATAACACTGATACCCTTGAACACATATATGTTGAAAAGATAAATAATCACTAATGTACGTATTTCATGCTAAACCAGCAATCATCAGTTGGTCCAGATTATCATCTCTACATATATATGCTATAAGTGCTCAGATATATATTGAGATAGGCAATCCTCATACTTTAATGGACAAGCTTCAATCTACTCCACACTCCAACTCTTCAACCGTCCATCCAATTGAAAATCTGATGATGGAATGCTCAAAGGTCACCCTGAGGCCGAGATTCTTATCACACCCATGTTGACCTAAGGTCAATCTGCCCCCTATGTGTTCAAGTGTATCAGTGTTATGAGATAGTGTGGAGAGTAGTGGGTCATGTGAAAGTCTGTGCTCATATACCCTATATATTACATATATAGACACAGTTATATAATAAGCCTGTATGTTTCAGTTATTACAAAATGCTAAATTAATTTACTGGTAAACTAAAAAAACCTAATTTGCTGTTGTTTAGTTTTCTAATCCTATAATAATTATATATAAATAAATATATGTTTTTCTTCATTTCATATTTTTTTAACTTTAGAGTACAAGTTAAGATAGTCTTTTTGCTTCTTTTATTAAATTCTAGGGGAGCAATATTAGAGCGATTTAGATTTTATTTTTCGTAGCATGTAAGTCTATTCAATGAGGAAAATGGAAGGAAAACAATTTCCTTTTTTCTTTTCCAGAATTTTTTCTTTTAAATATAGCCATTTCTGATATTCTGTGGATGAATAGAATGCTCTTGATCAGTTTGAAATATTTTTGATTAATGAAATAATAATTCTATATAAATCAATGAATATTAAAGAATAAATATTAAAACAATCTCTTATGAAAGAAGGATAAATACAAATCTATCACGTATATCTATTCACTCTATATTAAAGATTTGTGATATGATGGTATTAAGAGCTGCAATTTGTGATTTTATAATATATATATATAATATTTGTTAATAGTAAATCCTATTATTTCTTCTATATCATGTATGAAATAGGACGCATTTGATTCATATTTTAATACTACCGAATTATTTAAATACAAGTATATTATATATACTTAAGCCAGATGTAATTAGAGAGGATTTGAACCCAGACTTTCAAGCTCCTCTCAATCATCCACTATATCTTATACAACCAATACACATGGCCACATACATGTGAAAAAGGCAAATGATTGGCAATATGTGTATTTTATGCTGAACCAGCACTCACCCTTTGGTCCAGATCATCATCTCCTACACATATATGCTATCAGAGCTCCAGTGCTCCGTTTATATTAAGACAGTAAATCTTCAAACTTTAATGGACAGGTTTCAATCTTCTCCACACTCCAACTCTTCAGCCATCCATATCATTGAAAATATGATGATGGCTGTTCAAAACCCTTGTTTCCCAATTTTTGTTGTCATGCCTATATTGATTGTAAGTCATTCTGACCTCATATGTAGTACTTTAATACCATTTAAATACACAGAATAGTGATGGATAGAATACAGGCTTAATATATATATATATATACATATATGTTAGATGTAATTAGAAGGAATATGAATTCAGATTTTCAAGCTACTGTCAGTCATTCACTCGATCTTACACAACCAATCCATTGAAGCTGGAAATATAGTACATATTTCTGCTTCACCTAGTGCCAATGTCATCAGCACTAGCATGGGTTTGAACCCTGTCTTGTATATTAACTGACACTCATCTCATAATAGGTGGTAGTATATTTATAATCAATATTATAATCTTTTATCTAATTTATATTTCATTAATTTATATTTCATGATTAAAACTAACCTTTTTATAATAGTTTATTTATTTTATAATATTTGTAGAAAATGTATATTGTGTTTATTTTATTAAATTGGCATTGAGTAAATAATTGAATCCTAGATATCTATAAAATGTTACAAATATTTTAAATTCTTTTATTAAAGTTCATTTTTCTTCAATTAATCAGTTGGTAACATTTTATATTTATCTTTTGATAAATGTACATTAAAGGATCAATTATGTAAACAATCTAATATTTGTAAGAAATATTTTGTAAATTTCTACTTAAGTTTTATATCAAATATTAGGTTTGAAAGTCATCGTATTATTTATAGAATGTACCAAATTCCTAAAATTTTTGTGAATAAAATTTACATTTTTTTAATCTAAATCTTAATTAAATAGGCTTTGTTAATACAATGATTGATAAACTTAATCATGCTTGTTGCTTTTTTATTTTAATTAGCAAAATGAACCCTTGGGGCATGTTGAAAGCAGGATTGTAGATTTCCCACCCAAGCAGACACCAAACTCAGAGAAAGTCACCAGCAAACGTCATGTAGATTGAATCCTATAGATAAGGCCAGATCAAATAAATAGTAAAAAATTTTGATAAGAGATTATTGAAGAACAGTTCACTGAAGAGAGATTTATAGTACATTGTGCCTAAAGAATGAGGGAGTAAAAAGATCAGCTGTTTGCTTTTTGGAGCTCTGTTCCACTGGCTCATCACAATGCCATTCCAGTGCTCTCAACACCAAGCCCGGAGACTGTACTGTGTCAAGGAAGCCTGCTAAATGATCTGATTTCATAACTGCATGTTTCTACTGATTGGTTCTGAGGTAACCTCCAATTTTCCACAAGCCTCTGATTCTAGCTTATGTTGTTTTCTAAATCAATGTTAATTTATATTATATATATCTGTAATGTTTATACAACTTAATTTTAAAATGCGTCTTTTAATTTTTTCCTCTTAAATTTAAAAATATCAATTCTTATAAAAATCTCACATTATTTTGATGCAGCAAATTTAAATTAATTTTTTGTTGGTTTATTTATAATATTGACTTATTGAAACTGCCAAGTATAAAACTCAATGAGCAACTAACTTTAAACCCTCTCTCTCTTATTTTCTCCAGTTAAAAATCATTTTAGGAGACTTATTTCCATTAAATTAATTAATAGAGAAAGCTCATTTAGTTTTGTACCTCATATTATAAAGTTATTTTTAAATGATTGAAATTATTTTAAAAGTTAGATATCTTGTTATTACCTCCAACTTAAAAGTGCCCTCGTAATTATCTCTGAGAAAATAATATACTTTATTAAATCATTTAAGTAAAATATAACATAATTTCTGTAAACCAAATACCTTAAAAGAGAATTAGCATTTATAGATTTCATACATACATATTTTCGTTTGTGTTAGTAAAATATTAAAATTGTGATGTACAATTTATTATGCTGTATGTTGTCAAACTTCACCAGAAGTGAGTTTGATATTCAATGTCCCGTCTATGTTAATTAAAAGACAGACTGATTTTGTAATCTTCGATGATAAACTATTTGATAACTCACTAATAAATGAAATATTTGGAAAGTGTGGAAAACAATTTATATTTTAATTTTAATTCTTGCCTTCCCTTTTATATTATATTTTATGATTCATTCATTAATGGCCTAATGTTTCTGGGGATTTTCTATTACATCAGGGAGCTGATTATTTTAATCAGGAATTAATTTATTATTTTCATTAGTGATACACTATCTATATATCTAAGGCATTATGTATTTCATAGTTACAACCATTCATTTAGTATTATTGTTTTTGCTTTGCTAATTACCTCTTAGGACCTTCGGAATTTTAAATATGACCAGTCCATTCCATGACTTTCCCTTAATAGTAGACATATTTTCCTACTAAGGGACCCTTTTCAGGCATTGCCATTAAAATGTGTATGGGAAGTCCAGCACATCAAATCTATTATTACATTTCAGAGATATGTTTTGGCTGGAGGGCCAACATTTCTCTCATCATCTACCTGTAGATACCAGGGATTTCTTTTAGTAAAGCCACCCAGAGATTCGTAACAGACCTCATTTATTCTTTTGTTGTAATCTATAATATCATACTGCCTTAATCATTATGTATATATATTTATTTACAAACCTAAAATGCTCTCTGCCATGATGGCACATCCTTCACAAACCAATTTCATTAATTAGTTAAATCTGATTTATTTAATTTAAAATGAACTATTTTGCTTTCCACACTCATCATAGACAACTGATTTAAATGTAATAGTGTTTTAAATACACATCGCTCATGTCTTGTTATTTATATATAAAATAGATTTATTTGTAATCTCTTAAAGAGGGCTAATGATATTTTATTGCTGATTGGTTCTTGGCAGACCAATTAACAAATTTTTACTTTGTTATCAAATGCCTTGCATTTAGCCACATCAAAACGAATTCAAGAAATATAATAACCTAGTTGTATAAACAAAACTCAACTTATTTTGTATAACAATAACTCAATTTCTTAATAAATTCCTGTAATATTATTATTTTAAATTAGCTTAGTTTGTCATCACTCCGAATCTCTAATATTAATTACCCTAGTTATTTATAATATTTCTTTGATTTAAATTCACTTCTTTGTAATGTTGCCAGAAAGAATTATAATTATTACAGTTCAAACCATTAGTAATCGATATCAAATCACATCTGTACCATTCTGCAATCATCAGAATTCACTAAATCATTAATTTCTCATATAAACCCTTTATTATTTTGAGTCTCTTTGTGAACCATGACCTCCAGCTGGGACGGAATAAAACCAAGCACTGCTAGTGTCATCACAAACATTATCCATTAGTCAGAGAGGCAATAGTTCAGGCAAATAGGTTAGGATTCACCCCTGCCCTGTCATCTGTATCTTGTGCATGGCTGGATTCAAGGTACTTTTGCTTGGATTATTGGTCTTGTTGAATGAATACACGATTTTGACCGGCACACCGTGAAATAGATATATTGGTGACCATTTATTTTTTTATATGTATATGGACAAGTGTATTGGTTGTGTACGATAAAGTGGATAACTGAAGAGAGTTTGAAAGACTAGGTTCAAATCCCCTCTAATTACTACTGAATTAGCGGATCTTAAAATTTAACATAAATTAATGAATATTAAAGAGTAAATAGTAAGATATATATATATGATGATGATTATGGTGATACAAACTATGTTTAAGATTCTTGGTGTGATGGTATTAATTTGTATAGTTTATTATTTTATAAATTATTATTGCTATTAGTAAAACCTATTTGCAGTTAATTCCCATTCTTGTATTTATGTGCCTCTCATCTCGATGACATATTTTTACTTAGTTAAAAATGTTTATATGTGTGTAATTATTATTCTCAATCTCTGTGTGTGATATTCAGCTAGAAACTAGAAATGCTAACAGGAAACAAAGTTGTTGACTAGGATAGAAAATTTATGATATAGTTCAAAAGGATGCTTTTTATTTATGGAGATTCTGCCCATTTTAAATAGATCTTATCCTATTTAAATATCAATACAAATTTATATAACAGATTACTTTTTTTCAATCAAGAAAGAATTGGATTATAGATTAATGATGATGATGAAAATATAACCATTATCATTAAAAAAAATTAGCTGTAGCTTTGATAATGATCATTATTTTGTGATTGGTTCAATTATAGTACACAAAATAGTAGCACCTTAGGCTATTTAATGTGATGTTTTCCCACAGTTTTTTTTTAAGTGTAGTGCCTTCCTACCATCCTTTTTTAATTGTAGTGCCTTAGGCGATTTATTTTTTTAAAAACTGAGTGTTTCTAGTCGATGTCATTTATCACTTGCATGTGCCAGCAGTGTTTTTGGGTGTTTTCAAATTCAAAATGGACGCCGAGCACATACTATATCAGCACCAAATATTAATCTTTTAGTTAACCCCATTCTTCTTCCCATCATATAAAGCAGTCTAAGTATGAAGTATATCATTATCTCCATTTTTTTACCTCACATTTTTTCCTATTATCTATAAGTAGTGCTTCAACATGAAACTAATTAAATGGATATGTGGACTTAACTCTGTTTTTGTTCCTGTTAGAATGTATTGTAATGCATTATACACTTGAAAGAATCAAGCAGCCTATATATACTTCAAAACAAACCACATAATTGTGTACTAAAATGTAATATAAAAAAATCTTATTAAATGGAAGTAAGCAGAAAAATAATCAAATTACTATATATCTTTCATTCTTTCTAATTCTTGGTATTTTTGCTTTCTAAAATGGGTTTTTTTTTCCAACATATTTTCATTATATATAATATTTTAAACGCCCCACAACTATATTATTTCAACCACACTTCCCCTTTAAATAAAGAAAAGTTTGAATTTTGCAGATCATTCAAAATTCAAGCTTTTCTTTATTTAAAGGGGTAGTATGGGCTGAAATAATAGGAATTTCAGCTAGGGTTATGTATTGCCTCCATTATATATATATATATATTTGTTAATTAAATTTTTTTATTATTAATTTATAGTTATCATTGCATTAATGCCCTGGGTAGTTTGGCTCAGTAAGTTCTGATGCTCAAACATCATATGAACTTCTGAGCAATAAACCTATATGCCCTTTCTTTATTGTATTTATTATTTTATCAAGAAAAAAAACAAATGCATATTGAAACCTATTTTTCTGCATATCTATTGAAATTGGTAAAATGATTTTTTTTTCTCATGTGTCATAGCATCGGCCAGGAAGCGAACCCGCTAACCCGGACAACTACTTGTAAGGCAGCTGTTCTGATCTCTCGACCACCAACGCTTGACTAAATGATTTATTTTTATGTTATAAAAAAATGCAAAAACACAAATTTTCAAAAAGTATATAAGACTCTTTTTGTTTACAAATTTACAAATCAGAAACAATACATAATGATTTAACATATCCTTCACCGTAAAATGGAAAACGTACAAGAGTTATAAAATATTTAATACTTTTATGGATATAAAATGTACACAAAGCATTGTTATTACCAAATTTACAAGCATATGAAGCTCAAATTCATCTGGGCAGATTCTTGCCTCTGGACGTATTTGTAGCTTTATTTAATACTAAAATATCCACTAGTTAATATATATACACACACAAATAATTAAACATACAAAAATATGTCATAAATTTTTTTAATATTGGATTGTCCTTTTTGATATGTGAGCATTGCTCACAAACAGACAATCTTTGCTACTCAGGTTCTTTTTGGGGGGATGATTGATGGTATATGACTTGTCAAGACTCACTTTATAAAACTGAAAGAGTTAGGAGTACTTCTATCTCTTTTATTTTTGGATTGTGTACTTTTCAATAAGTAAATAACAAAACATCATCATCATCATCATCATCATCAACCATTATCAATCCACTGCAGGATGAAGGTCTCTCCAAGTTTAATCCATCTTCTCCGATCTTTAGCTTCTCTTTTCCACAACACCCCTGCACATTTTCTTATTTCATCCATCCATCTCACATGTGGTCTCTTTCTGGGTCTTTTACAATCTCTTGGAATCCGGTTTAAAATTTCAATTGTCCATCTATTATCATTTCTTTTAGCAATATGTCCAGCCCAACTCCATTTCAATCTTTTAATTTTTTCAATAAGGTCAGTAACACCTGTTTGTTGTCTTACCCACACATTGCATTTTCAATCTCTTCTTGTTACTCCCAACATATGTAGAAATAAATATCTTTTTTTAAAAAATTTATAAACAAAAGCAATAGCTATTTCAAAAAAATTTCTAGATAGGAACAGTTTCAAATCAGGATCTAAACAAGAGCCAACTTCATAGTTTCTACACGAGTAACTTGGCTCTTTCCTGCACTTTTTCACATCAGAATTTTTTTAAAGCAACATACAATCATTGTCCATACAGGTTTCTTCTTAAAACTGTCAGGTGGAACAAGATAGGAGAAAGGTTTGCCGGTGAATCAATGAAAATAAATAATAATACCGATTCCCCCTTTTTGAAGATGTAAATAGAATATGAATAGGGTTCTATTTGTGGCTTGACTTCTAAAAGATCAGACCTTACTACTATATTGTTTATTCTATCAGATATATGCACATCAAAGTGATTGATCTATCTATGAAGTATCTAAATACTTTTATAAGATTTTTTGCTTGATTCCTAGACAATGAATTGTAAGACAACTAACTTGGACAGTAGCAGTCAACTGTGCCCCCAATGATATTATAACCCAACACTACAGTTAGATTCACTACATTTTTTATTTGTATTTGCAATTCTTTGTGCATGGATCATACTTATAAAACAAACTGTTTATATCCTGCCATTTTATGACTATAACTTTTCTACATTGAAAAGTCTGGGTGCTGCTTTTTTTCTATTTATCCTTCTTAAACATTTTTGGAAATTCCTTTTTTTACTGACAGTGCTGTAAATGTTTGACCTTTTTTTATTAAGAAGACCTATAAAATTTGCTGACATACCAATTGTCCACAATGGTAGAGTACCCTTGGCCTGAACTCATCAGATGAATTCGTTTCATACTAAGAGGTAAAATGGCACATTTCTTTTTGTATAATATTGCAACCTCTGTATATAAAAGAATATCACAAATATATTCACTTGTAACTTTACAAAGAACAAAAAAAATTATCCTGAAATCTTCCCTCTTATTAGCAAACTACAGAACTCAGTTAAAATAGTTATCTTTTTTCAGCTTATCAAAATGCTGATTCAAAATATCAAGCCCACATATATAAAAAGAATATTAAATCAAGAATAAAAAGTTAAGTTGTATTTTAAAGTACTAAAAATATGTAATTAGTAACAATATTTAATTAATAATCAGGTTTGCAATATATATATATTTAAAAAAATATAAATTAAGTCATATATCATGTGATGTAATTTTAAAAGCTTGTATTATAAATCTAATATAAAGAGTATGCTAATAGCTGTAAAGTATTTTAAAATCTCTATCTAGAACTATTCCTATCCCCAAACTGATTTCAAGCTGTTGGCTCTCCTCAGTGAGGTGCTAAGATATTCAGACACGAGATCTAAAATACCAACTCAAGGCCAGCACCTATCTAATACTTAACTATTAAGTAGAAAATCTGAAATTTTCAAACACTTATATGTTGTCTTCAAATCCAACTGTCTAACTTAAATAGATATATGGATTTGAATAATATTCAGCTTTACCATATATCGATAGCATTAGCAATAAACACCACCAATATCCTTGAAAGCAAAAACTATAATAGTAAAATAAATTAATAAATCAAATCATATATCATGTGACTTAATTTTAAATCTAATACAACGAGTATGTTAATGTATATATACAATTCAATATTTCTATTAATTAACACAATCAAAACCGTAAATTATTATTTTACAAAATATATACCTTATACACACGCATATATCTATGAGTCATATAGAGAATAAAAATTCGATAACAATAGTAATATTTAGCCGAGTGCACTTTGAGTAGTGGGTATTTCATGAATAATACATATGCCTGATTTATTTCAAAATTATTAAATAAAATTAAACAAACATGATATGGTAAAATATAAAATCAAATATTAAAACACTTTTCTTTTTACTTTGTTAAAAGTCTAGTTTTTTTATTTATAAATTATAGATTCAGTCTTTAATTTGATGATTTCCTTTGTTTATTCTTTATATAGAGATAAAAATGACTTGATTTTTAATATAATATGTATGGGCTCAAATGAGCTGCTAATAGATCTGACATCTTTTGGGTTTGAGATTATTACTTATCAAACAGTTTTCTCTATACCAGACGTATAAACAGCCGCTTTTCCTTAAATAATTACTTATTTATTAATAGCATATTTAGATAATTCGATAAGACGACATTCATTATATGATTCAAAAGTTTATATTTCATCATTTTTTCTGAAATGGATCAAACTCATTAACTTAAAAGAGTATGACACATATTTTCCTGGTTAATACAAGCTCCGAATTGATAAATGTTGTCATTTTTTTTTAAAAAAAAGAAAAATCTGACCAACTAAATTTACAATTAATTAAAAAGCTAATACATTTTAGTCTAAAATTATTTTATATATTGCTTAATTTCAAAAACATATTAGTAAGAAGTGGCCTAGTGGTTAGCATAGCTGCCTTCCAAACAGCTGGCCCGGGTTCTTTTCCCGATAAACGCATTTGACATATATATAAAAGAAGAGGATTGTAGACATATTATTAAAGCAGAAAATTTTACATTTTTCCTTAATTACATGCACTCAGAAAGTTTGGTAACCAATCAAATTATATAATATTTTCTAGTTGTCAAAAAAAAAAAACATGTTTTTAAATCCAAATTATCAATAAATGAAATTTAATTATGTTTTTAATTTAAAAATTAATTTTAAAGAACAAAAGAAATAAAAATTATTTGTGAATCTTCTTTAGGTTTCATCTCTTTTATAACTTTAATGTTTTCCATTTGTGGATAAGGCTATCTTTCTATTCCCTAAACCAGCATTTCCCAATTAGCCAGTTTGTAAACCAGCACCGGTCCATAATTTTTTACTTTCAGTTTGTGGCATTCTTGCAAAAATAAACTGAATCTTGTTAGTCAAAATTGTATGTTGATTAATGCATGCGTGTAAAATTAAATATCAGTTAATGATTAATTAATTTTTATGTAAATCTATCTCTTATTTCTTTGTTAATATTCTATGCATTTGTTGTTTGTAATCTTTTGGTAATTTATTTATAAGCAATACAAAACAAAATCAGACACAATTACTTATATGAATTTTTTTTTTATGTTAATGTGTTACTTGTTTTATTAATTACTTGTTATTTTTTAATGCATTTATATTATTTGATTTTTTTGTTTGTAATTGATACTAAAAAAAAATAAAACTTTTGCAAAACACCTTATTTTGTAAACTAGCTGGTTCATGAAATTTTTCTACATCATTTGTCAGTCTCTCAAAAAAAAAAGGTAGGGAAATGCTGCCCTAAATAGTTTAGTTTTTGTTCAGGTGTGTCTTTTTTCTAAATTCAAATTCTCATTATAATACCATATATGATTTTTAATAGACACTTTAGAAGATATTGGTATTTCATACCAATCTATTCTTATTTTATTTATCTCTGGATCTTGTATTTTTATTCCCACAATATTAAATAAAATTATGCTCTCTCAAATTTCTTAAATGTTTACACATATTTTCTATCTATATTTTTGAAGATTTCAGAGAGTCAAGTAATTGGTTTATATCTTAATTGCAACCGATTTAGGTTTTATAGTTACTCATTAAAACTTTTCAAATCCATACTACTGCTTCTTAAAGATTTTTTTTATAGATGCTTGTTGCTTTTCCTCCAATATTATAATTAAATCCATTAATGGATAGATATTAATGGATTAAAACTAATGTCCACACAAATTCTCAGTAGTTTTGAAACACTTCTGAAAATGTTAAATTTTTTATAGTTAATGGAATACCAATTTATCCTTTGTTGTATATGTCCTTCTTTTGGGTGTATATTCAAATGCTTTATGAGGTGGATTTTTCTTCTTTCTTTTCTTTCGTTTAGCTTAGTGCCCTTTTGATCCTGAGCACTCTAATCACTTTTATTAAAACAGGCAAAACCCACTATACATATTGCCACACCCAGCAAGCTAGAGTAAACAATGGATGCCAGAAGGCTTGTGCATAAAATCTCCATCTAGTGCCTACTCATTCAATATCCACAGACTAGTTTCTGACTTGTGGCCTTCGTCGGTGAGGAGCCTTGGATCTGAGAGCCCTGCACAAGCATAAGAAGTGGTGGTTATGTGATGTTTATCACTTTTATTGCCAAGTACTATAATTATTTACATGGTCTGATACTGAAGATGCCCTAAGCTAAAAAAAATAAAAAAATAAAGCACACTCCTTAAAGTATACACACATACATGCACAAAAGAATTATAGTTAATGAGCAAGTGGCATGTGGAGATACTGCCGTAGAAAGCATATGCAACTGGCCATTGCTATGTAAAATTTCTCCACTTTCTATTGTTCTTCTATATATGCAAAAATTATTCCATATAAAACAAAAATGCCTAGATGTGATGTGATGCAATACACCATGACTTCTCTTTTCTTGGAGTCAGGAATCTCTCAGCCACTCTGCCCAGAAAAACGTGTTAGCCACTTTACCTTCCCTTTCCATTCCCCACTCTATATTTTTCTTATATTCTTATCTATCCTGCTCCATCCCATTTCCACAACATTATCTTTGTCCACTACATGGCCTTTATACCCAAATCCCTCTTATCTTCTTCCAAACCCAGTGTAAAAACCAAGAACCCACTTTCTCTATAATGACTTTGTACATATTTATTCTCCCACAACTTCATTATTTGCACCCTATGTGCTTGTAAGCATTTTACATTCAATTAACAGATGTCTAATATTTTCTATGCCTTCCTTACATAACTTGCAGACTAAATCACCCACATTTTTTCCATTTATTACCTTGTTGCTAACAATCCTGTTTGAGCCTTAAACAGTAAACAATTTTCCTTGCTATTATTATATATTAACTTGCACCCAATATGCTGTTTACTTCTATATATATATTTAAACTCTTTTTACTCTCTATATTAGTTCTCCGTCTCTCCAACTCCCTATTTTTTTTATTAAATTATCTCTTCTTCTAACCCATTCTTTGCCACTATAACACTCAACAAATCTTCTAACACAACCATTCCATCTTTTGTTTAAGTATACTGACATAAAGTCTTTATCCAAATCTTCGGCATTTACTAACCAAGAGTTTCAAAAAATACAGCATCGCCCTCTATGAACTAAGCTCTCAATTACAATATACAATAATCAAATGGCTTTATGAGAGTTAATAAGAAGTTCAAGCATTTGAACTGAGAGGCTGAAGTCATTACCCATAAACAAATTCTTATTATTATCAAACTGGATTGAATTGTGAGGAATTTTTTACGCAGGTTAAAAAAGCCCACTATAGCAAAAGAATACAAGTCATACAATATTTCATTAGGCATCACATGATCATCATCTCTTATACTAGCACATAATTGTTTACAAATAAGGCAAAAACTCTCCATACAGTGCTGGACGGTTGCATTAGATCCTAAGATCTAGGTGCAATGCTCTCAGATCCAAAGCTCCTCACCGACGAAGGCCACAAGCCAGAAACTAGTTTGGGGATATTGGATGAGTAGGCATTAGATAGGGATTTTATGCACAAGCCTTTTGGCATCCATTGATTACTTTGGTTGGCACAGGGTGGCACTGCTGTATGGAGAGTTTTGCCTTGTTTATATACAATATTTCATTACTTTTAGAATTGAAGGAATCAAATGCTTTTTATTTTCACCAGCAGAGTCAACATAAACAATACTTGTTACTCTCATTTCTGAATGTTTTCATCTAACTTTTTGGACAAAATTAATACCTTTTGAAGCTCTAGGGTTGTGTATTGTTTCAAATTATTTTATATATTGTTTTTTCCCCCAAAATGGTCTGCAAAAGCAACAGTTAGCTTTCTTTCTTTTCAATGCAAATGTTTTTATTAAAAGAGATACAAAGATTACACAGACTTTTAATAAATAGTATATTCCAGAGCAGAAAGAATGAAGGAGAAGGATACACTCGTCAGATTTGCTGAGCGACGAGGCTTTAAGCAGCTTTCCATACTATATAAGGATAGCTAGATACTCATTGACTAACTGACATTAGATGATTAGCTGGGTTGGCTATGAGACTGTTACCCCCACCTCCAAAAAATTAAATTTCTTGAAATAAATTTCATTTAGTACAAATTCGAACGCCAAATCATAAACATAGTTCACAGATATGCTACGTTTATACCATAAGGCCTTCCATATACAAAGAGAATAGTGCATTTACAATGATTACAATGCCCAACCCTGAGTCATTAGCTCAGCACGCTACTTTCTTAACTAAAGCGTTCAATTCATATTCACAAATAATATTTCCAATACAGAGATCATTGGGCTTTTCAAACTTTTTTCATTACTTTATATTTCCTAACGTCATTGCCCTGAAAAGTGTTGAGTCCTGTTTAATATCATGTGATACTTCATTAAAAATATGACGCGATCGTAAAAAACTTGTTTTACGTCCACAGCCTGTGAACCCCAATGCACTTTTATGAGAAATGCTTTAATAGAAAAGTTTGCAAAAATTGATAGCAGGCCTAAGCATTATTTACTAATAAAGCTAACTACAATTTTATATATATATTATACTTGTCTGTATATTTTTTTTAAAGAGGATTTTGAAGATTTGCGAAGAAATCTGATTTTCTCATTAACTCTAGTGTTGTTATCAAGCAACTCACTGATAAATTATTTTTCAAAACTACCTCGAGTATTTTTGTACCATTAAGAATAAAGAAGCAGGTGTGAGAGTCAAATAAATTTAAATTAGGGACTCCCAAATCTTAGCGAAAAGAATTCGTCATTTCCGTTGGGAGCCATTGCTCAAGACGAGTAGAACTTTTTCTTAATCTTATATGTAGCAGGTGAAACTTGATTGATTTTTCATTTTCTATTATATAAAAACATTTCAATTCCTTTCAGATTTGTTCTATTCTTTTCAGTTTTACTAAATACTTTAGAGAAAGTGTCTTTATTAAATAGTTTGGCAAATCGAATCTGGAGTGAGGGGTGGTGGCTGGAGAGAAATTTTAGATTATCTAATGTAAAAGTTCTGCTTTATATCATAATATAAAAAAATTAGAATTATATATTTGACGTCTGTGCGTTCATGTAATGTAAACTTGCATCCGCTCAAAGCTTAACAAAACTGTTTTGCTATGAATGAATAAGTAAATAAAATACAGATGACCAAGTTAAAACTTCTTTTATATTGGTCTTTTTATAAAAAGATCCAAAGTCGTTAGAAAAGTATATAAATACTCCAAGAAGATTGAGGGTAAAAGAAAGACAGGATGATCAACAATGTCATACATAAATTTCAGTATCGTTAAAATGAATTGCCCATGGGAGGAGGAGAGGAATCGGATGAATAAAAGATTATTCTAGAAAAATGCCATTAATATGATAATTAAAATTTTATCGCATATGATTTCTGACTTCATTCTTCAGTAATTCATTTTTCCATTATTATATTTCCTCTACTAACAATTTTTTCGCCAGTTCCATCATATCATATTTTTGGCTTACTTAAAGCCCAAATGTGATATTTCACTGAATACATTTTTGTATTTAATAAAATGAGCTTGCTAATAGCTCTAAACAAGCTTTCCTGATAAATGGCGAGTTATGTCACGTGATGTATGACTATTTTCTTACTATTTTTGTATTTGGAACTCATTCCATCCTTAGCTATCAAATAGCAAACAAATTGGAACAAACAATTCAACTAACCAGTGAGCCATTTCTAACTCCATTTTTTAAATTTATGGTTCTTTAGTTTCTGACCTCAATGTCTTCAATAAATATTAAAATAGTCTTGTCAAGCGTTGGTGGCCTAGCGGTTAGCATAGCTGCCTTCCAAGCAAGCTGGTCCGGGTTCGCTTCCTTGTCAATGCTTTGATATATATATATAAGGTCTTGTGTCATATGAATTTTTTACTAAAAGTAAAAGCCTAGATTACTTAACTTTGTTTAATTATTTCTATGCAGTGCTGATAATCTCAGTGAAGTTCATACTTCCAAATTCTATTCATGCTGCCCATATCTGGAAATTCTCATCTACTAGCTTTTTCTCTCCATGTAATAATCACTCTTTCAAAAGCAATAATAACAAGTATCTTTTCTTTTCTAAGTATTGTACATTTTAATTCTCTCTTTTCATTAATTGACACTGATATATATTAGAATGACCTTTAGATACTGGGATTAACCATAAATAAATAGTAATCAAGTCTAACTAAGAACATTTTCTGGTTTCCAAAGTATTAAACCACTAAACACATGTCACCATTTCTTATGCTTGCTCATAACTGTTATTAAAACAGGCAAAACTCTCCATACAGTAATGCCACTCAGTGCAAGCCAGAGTAATCAATAGATGCCAGAAGGCTTATGCATATTTTAGTGCCTATGCATCCAATATCCTCAGGCTAGTTTCTAGTTTGTGGCTTTCGTGATTGAGGAGTCTAAGATCTAGGTGCAGTGCTCTCAGATTCAAGGCTCCTCACTGATAAAAGCCACAAACTAGAAACTAGTATGGGGATATTGGATGAGTAGGCATTAGATAGGGATTTTATGCATAAGCCTTCTGGTATCCATTGATTATTCTGGCTTGCACTGAATGGCACTACTGTATGGAGAGTTTTGCCTGTTTCCAAAGTAAAGTTGACTTATCAAAGTCTTGTAAACTATAATGTTGGCTTATGAGACAAAAACATTTCCTATCTCCTTAATATGTTATTTCATTTATTTTCTCTCAGTTTGTTTTGTCTTCCTGCCTTCAGTTGCTTAGATTGGTATAGGAGTATATCATTGGATTTTCGCACCATTAGTAAGTTCTCTGTATCAAGTATCATAATAGGATTTGGTGGTTGTACTACCAAACTTCCATTCTTTAAATATATTCACAACAATCTTTATATCAACTAATATTTAAGAGTTTGTAAAATATGAAAAGTTATTGGAACTGAAAAGTGATGAAGGAAATATATTTAATGATCTCAGAATAATTAGTTGTAATTTTTCCTAAGTCACTATAATCAATAATAACTTTATCTTTCTTATTGCATTGCCAAATCCATATAATATTAATATTATTTATGTTCCTTATTACTTTTTACAATGCTTTTTTACAACCCACTACTGACCATTTTCATTGACCCAGCAATCTTCTTCAGAACTTCTACTTATAAGTTCTGAAGAAGATTGTTGGTGTAATTGAAACTGTCAATAGTGGTATATAAAAAAGCATTGTAAAAAGTAATAAAGAACATAAATGATATTAATATTATAATCAACAATATATAAATTTGCATTTAAATTTGAGTACTTTGGAAATTATTTTATGCTTTGCCACTACTTTGAGATTCTTTAATCGCAACAAATGTTCAAGGCATGAGAAACGTTCTAATAAGATGGCTTATTCTAAAAAATCTAGTTAACTTATAATGCTCAAGTGAATTGTCCAAGTAGCAGCAAAGCAGGAGGGAAATATTAAAAATAAGTATTGCATTTTCTTTTCAAATATGGATACTTGGAATGCGTGAATGTTGGTTGATGTGGATTCTGAAAAACTTAAATATAGGGCTAAAGCTTGAGACTGATTTAACTTCTTGTATTGAAATTTGTCTTGTCGAGGTATTTAACTATTATGCAAGTGATTATTACTATTTTTAGGACATCAAAGAATGACAGGAAATTGCTTGGTATTGAAGTTGCTGTGAGATCTAATTTACTTTTTATTCTTGGAAGTTTTAGGTATTACACCAATAAACATCACATGATCACCACCTCTTATGCTTGTGTATAACTGTTGTTAAAACAGACAAAACTCACTATACATATTGCCACACACAGCAAGCTAGAGTAATCAGTAGATGCCATCTAGTTCCTACTCATCCAATATCCCCAGACTAGTTTCTGGCTTGTGGCCTTCATCAGTGAGATATATCAGTAAAAAATAAATAATTGAATGACTTCATTGTTCTAAAGGTCATAAGAAATTTCAGTGTTTGAAGAACCAGTTCTGGAATTGAACTCAGAACCTTAGATCTCCAGAATGTACCATTTTATCACTGCATTACGGCTATTCAAAAATTATTCAATCCAGTAATTTAAAACAATTATAAAATAGTTAATTCCAAACTTAAGATAGTAGTAGCATTGAAATAAATTTTATCCAATCATAATGGCTAAAAAATATGACATCATTTTTTAGAAACAACTGTTAATTAGAATAAATTTCCAAATTTTTAATCACTAAATTTTCCAATTTGGATTTTCAAGCTTGTTTTATTACTGAATCATCATATTCTTTTAAGTATATTGAAGACATAGAAAGAGACCACAAGTGAGATGGGTGGATGAAATAAGGAAGTGTACTGGGATTATGCAGAAAAGATTAAACTCAAGAAGATCTTCATCTTACAGGAGATCAAAAATAGTTCAAAATGAAAATGTTGATGATGTTGAAGATATAGAAGTAGACCACATGTGAGATGGATGGATGAAATAAGGAAATGTTTTGGGATGATGTGGAAAAGAAAATCTAAAGATCAAAGAAGATGAATTAAATAAACTTGGAGAGACCTTCATCCTACAATGACTCAATAATGGTTGAAAATGATGATGTTGAAGACATAGATTAAATTTCCTGAAGGTCTGTGATGATGATGTTTTAGTTGTATTTATATGTTGGACTATTTCCATCATCTAATATAAGTATTGAATGTCTTTACAAAAATTTAACTTATGTTCCAAATACATTCAACTATTAGTACTAGCACACAGGTTAGTATATGATGTTTCGAGAGGTATTATTCTCCCCTCTTCTTCAGATGTTGCTGGTCTGACCAATGACAGTATTAGCATGAGAATAGAACCTAGACCCTTAGATTCTTGTAGCTCAGTTGGTTAGAATCTTACCTTAGAATTCAATACTCAAGAATCTAAGGGTACAGGTTTGATTTCCATGCTAGTACTGTTCTGGTCAGGCCAGCAATACCTGAAGAAGAGGGTAGAATAATATACTTCAAAACATTGTGCATATACTAACCTGTGTTCTATTACTAACAGTTGGTGTATTTGAAATATTTAAATAAGCTTAAATTTATCTAAAAACATTCAATACTCATATTAGATGATGGAAATAGTGCAACATATAAATAGATTAAATTGTGTCTGAGTTCATTAAAAAAATCTGTGTGTTTCTTTGACAATGATTATATTATTCACTGTTTAAAAAATTTAAAGCCTGAGGGAGCGTTAACCACTTCAGATTTCACTCCAAGGAAATCTTACTCTCAAATTATTAGTAGTTTAACCAAAAGAATACCTGTGGCATTTTTTATTTAAGGCTGAATCTATAAAGTGATTGGAAATCTTCATAAGCAATACAACAGTCTTTATATAGCCCAGTTTTAAAAAAAATAGTTCTCCAACACTTTCTCATAAAGGTGATAATGAAAGAAAACACATTATTCACTATGTTTTTCAATTATCATGTGGTAAGAGTTTAAATAATTTTCCTTTCATATTTTATCATCCAGCTAGGAATGGCTACAAACCCATATTCAACTAATATTGCATAATTAGTTGGATTTTCTTAAGAATAGATAATTTTAAAAAAATTGTATGCCTGATTGAAATTTGAAAAACAATTCCAAGTTGTATCCAGCCTGGATTCAAACATAGGTTTTAGGTATGGCTGGGGGATGCAACTTCTGTATTAAATCTCTACATTATAATAAATTCAATAACTGACATACGAACTTTACAATGATTGGGGAATCAAAGCAGCAAAATATATATAGTTATTTAGCAATATTTTTTTTGACATATGGAAAGTAACATATGAAGTAGACCCAAAAATAACCAGAGTGTTCTTTGGTAAGTGCACCTATCGTCATGCATGCTTCACTGTTATCCTCTTGCAGGGATCCCTTTGTATCAATTTGATAAATTACATTACAGTGTGAGATCATATACCATGTAGCACTTTTTTTTATATATAAAATGCACTTCATATATTTGCCGATTTTTTGTAATGGTGGAAAAGTTGGAATAATGTGAAATTCAGTATTGTTTTAGGGAAAACAATTGTAATCCTTGAAACAGATTACAAGAAAGATGTACTGGGGAAAACACAAGTTTACAAATGATTTAATTAAATTGAAAAATTTACTATGTCTCAAAAAAGCATGCCAAGTGAAATCTAATGTCAAGATACTGCTATTTTTTTATTGATACAAACAGAATTTTTCTCTCAAAATTACTTCTTAATGGTCAGAGATTTTATCTATAAGTTCTGAAATATTTGTTAGATATGGTAAAATGTAAATGTCCAGTTTGTGGCAAATTAAGGAGTGTAAATATCACCATGACAATTTCTCTGTGAGCAGTCTTAAATATGAAATAATTTTTTAATTAAATTCAACATGACCCAGCTTATCTATCCATCATAATTGAGTCTAACTGTGTGACTTCTTTTTATTCTCTCAGATGAAAAAATGACTCTTTTTTTTTGCTGACTTAGAAGTGGTGAGAAAAAAATGGCACAGACATTAAAGGACTTCACATTGTGTTTCCAGATTATTTTGAAAATTGAAAAACAGCTTTAGACTAGTGTATTGTATTAAATGTACAGTACTTTGAAGGACATTAAATTTATAACACTTAAAGATAAATTAACATTTTTTTTTTTTCATATGTCATAGCATTGGCTGGGAAGCGAACCCACAACAACTGTCTGCAGCTGTGCTGACCTCTCAGCTACCAATGCTTTATTATAAAATTTCTGATATTTTATGTCCCTCCCCCCCCCTTATGAGAATCTAAAACTTGTTACATTAAGCTTATTAAATAAATGTATGATGATCCTTTATAAAGAATATTTTGAAGAAATAGAAAAAAATAGTTTTATAATATTTTAAGTCCCTATGACAATCATTTCAGGCAAGATACACATTGTTCAACATATATTTTTGTTTTATTAAATCAAGATTTGAATAATGACAATTATCTCATATAATAAACATGTTTGGAAAGTCTCCGTTCTCAAATTTAATTTACCTAATTCAAATTTTAAAACCCTTTGATTTTAAATACCACTGTAATAATTGTCTTATCAAACATCTAAAACTTAGTCTTATACACTAATTGAATTATTAAATTTATTTTCTCAATGATATATCCTTTAATTAAAATTAAAAATGAAATATATTAGAATGCTTTAAATTTAATGCACTTTCTTTTAGGTACCATCCATGAACATCTTTATTGTATAAGGGATTCAAACTCAAACTTTCACATGACCCTCAATGCTCCATGCCATCTCATATTGCTGACTCATTTGATCACACACATGTTGAAAAGATAAATAATCACCAATATACATATTTCATGGTAAACAAGCACTCATCAGTTGGGCCAGATTATCATCTCCTCACATATATACAATCAGTGCTCAGCTTCATATTAAGATAGCCAATCTTCATACTTTAATGGATGGCTGAAGAGAAAATCTTATGATGGAATGTTCAAAGCCCATGTCTCTATTGTAAATTAATATTAAAAATTCAATGTAAGTAAATCAAGGCTTAAACTATATGATTCATTTTTTTAAAATAATACAGAAGTACTGAAAACCCCAATCCGTTATATACAAACTAACTGTCGGTAAACATAAAATGTAGAATGGACCCACTTTCACTTTAGCTTTGAACATATATAAGCATACCATTTACTGACATACTTAAAAGCAGGATGTAATTTATATATACTAATGTAATTTAAAGACACAATCCATCACAAAATCACTATAACTGATCAGATGAAAAGGCTGAGCCTTATATTTAAAAATTCCTTAATTTTAAATTGGATCTTTAGTTAATAGATGGGAATATAACATTTCACCAGCCTGACTATAGATGAAATAATGCAGAAGTATATCCACTTTAAATAAATTTTATAGCAAAATAAAGTTCTAATCATTATTAAAAACATTCTTAAAAATAAAGAAAATATATTAAAACAATAAAATTAATCTGAGAAATAGAAAAAAATATTATGAATGTAAAATAAACAGTTAAACCACTAAACATCACATGATTATCATTTCTTACACTTGCTCATAACTGAGTGCTACTACTGTATGAAGGGTTTTATCTATTTTAATGAAGTAAACAATTCTCACTATAATACTGAAAATGAAACAACTAAATCAATGGAGGCAAATGTTATGATGAACACTATTGGTTGATCTAGCATGCAAATGTGAAAGACATTTTAAAATTATTTTTTGGGTTTGTTCAGCTGACATGTGTTCTATTTTTTCCTTTTCCTGTAACTTTCTATCTTTAGAAGTAAAAATGCTATATTTTTAAATTATTCTATGTATATACTGCATAATGATTTTAGCCATAAATTAGAAAATTGGAATTAAAGAACTATATATTGCTTATAATAACTTCTTTCATATACACTTTAATGCAAATTTTTTTTTAATAAAACTTCTTTATTTCCTGACAGTTTCGACTGTCCAGCAGTCTTCATCAGAACTTTCTCAAACTTCCTCTTTTTAAAAACTGTCAGGAAAATAAAGAAGTTTTATTTCAAAAAATTTTGCATTATAGTGTATATGAAAGAAGTTATTATAAGCAATATATATTAATATATGAAGAAATGCAAAGAAAGCAAAGGAGAAGAATTAAAGAACTAATATGAATGTTATAAAAGAAATGTTTTCCAAGCCAGAGATTAGTAAAATGATCAACGATCTAAATGCAATATATGAAGTGACTTTTTTTTAAAAAAAAAAATGGAATTAAAAAAATGCATAGGTCATGAAGAATTTTCCAGATTAGGTCATTAATGTATCACTATCATTAGACAGATACCCTGTGTGGTTTGGTGCAGTTGGCAGAACTTCTGACATGGAATTGGGAAGTCCCAGAGTTGATTCTACACAGTTCTGATGCTCCAACTTCTTATGAACTTCTGAGCAATAAGGCTTTAAGTATTTTTTATCCTATGACATTTAGCATAGTTGGAACAGTATCTGATTTGGGATTGGAAGTTCCCAGGATCGATTCTGGCATTCACAGGTCTTGCACTAAAACTTCTTATGAACTCCCGAGCAATAAAACCATATGCCTATATTACCCTGTGTAATTTGGCACAATGTGTAAAGCATCCATCTTTGAATTAGAAGGTCCTATAATAAATTTTGGTACTCAAACTTCTTATGAATTCCTCCTACAATAAAACCACAAGCCCTTTTTTTGCCCTCTGCTGTTTGGCACAGCTGTGAGAGCATCCAAAATGAGATCAGGAGATTTCAGAATCAATTTGTGCACTCACAGTAGTTCAACTTCTTATAAATTCCCTAGCAATAAATCCATTAGCATTTTTGATTGGACAGATGTAAAACTCTTGTTAAATCAGATTAACCAAAAACAATTGCAGATTATAGTATCAATGCAATATAAAAATATAAAAAATAAGCCTTTAAAAGGTCAACTATTTTTTATTTACATTTTTGGTTTTGTGCTATATTCTCCTCTTTAAATGATAGTGTTAGATTGGTAACATTGTACTAGGACAGAGGTGGATAAATCATTATTCACATTCAATCATTGGACCACCAAAAAATTTTGGAATGACTGGCTGAATTAAAAAAAGTAATAGTAGTTGTTATATTATGTCAGCTTATATAGCTATTCATAAAAGAAATAACATTTTTGCACATGTGAGTTGCTACAAGTGATGATTGGCTCTTCATAAGCAAGATGGCTGTGCATAGTTAGGAACTGGCCAATGAATGGATCAGATGACATATGCAGTTTAATCAAAATGTGCAATGGTGCTTATATGAATTATAAATTCATTCGCTCAAAAGTACATTCACTGTTCGACATAAATATGTAATTGGAAGCATTGAATACATTTAGTCAGTCATGAAACTGGTAATTGTGCTTTTAGTGTTGCCTATAGGTGCACAGTAACATACAGTGAAAAATTAATATTTTCTTTTATTTTAAAAAAAGAGTTTTATGTCCAAAACAATTATAAGAAAAATAAAAACATACAATTTTAATACAAAATGAAAAGAATAGATTTTTCACAATGATTAATGCAAAATATGTATATATTACTTCCAAAAAAAAAGAAAATATTGAAAGAGATTTTAAAATTATGCATGTAATATATGAGTGGTGAAGTAGGATGGAAGAAAGTTTGCTCTGAAAAAATTTGTGAATCCTTACTCTAAGATCTGGATATGGACAGACTATCCTAAAATGCATGCACATCAATCAAAATATTGTTAAAGGAATGGTCTGTTTCTGAAACCAATTACTTTCTTCCTACAGTAATAAGACAATAATTCAGTTGACTGCTTTTAATGATATATCCATTATCTTAATTCCTTTTGATTGTTGGTCAGAGAAATACAATCTGATAATGATAATTTTTTATACTCTTAAAAATAAAAAGATAGAGGTGGTGAAATGTTATCTACAAAACTTTTGGAATTGTTTAGTAACATGTGAACTCATGAGGTTACATCATCTTATTTTATGGGTGCTTCTGTTATTCCGCTTTATGAAATAAAAGAACTTAAAGAAAAGATTTTAGTGATTAATATAGAAAATCAATTTATCTATTGTAACAAAAGTACTTTCAAGAATTGTATTCAATAGACTGTTCTTAATTATAGATAAGTTGTTAGAAATTAATATGGTTTCAAAAAATCAAGACTAACTATAGATACAATGTTATTCCGGTTAAATAAAAATGGAGTAAAAATGATTGAAATTGCTTTTATCAGTTGATCAAAGTTTTCAACACATTTAATCAAAAAAAGAACTAAACTTTTGACAGCAGGTAGTTATCAATGAATGTATTCATATTATGCAATGACTACATGATAGTATGAGATGATGTATTAAAAATGATGGGGGGGGGAGGTATTTTAGTACATTTTATGCCTTCTTCATGAAAAGGCATCAATATATAATATAGGTTTGATGGCAAAGTTATTAATTTAAAGTAATTAAAAGAAAAGAAAACAAAAAGTTCATATTTTTGGTTTCAAGATTTGCAAGATGTTTATAATTGTGAAATTTTTGTTATTCAAAATATGATCTATAGAATTTTATTAATGTTTTAAATATAACTTATAAAAACAATGGTTTAGAAATTCATTTAAAAAAAAATGCTCAGGTGCTCTTCAGAAAATTTTATTTGAATGGTTATCAACTTGGAAATGTGAATCTATTTAAATATTTTGTAACTTCATAAGTAAAAAAAGTGACATCCAAGTATACACTTCAATGTAATGCTGCTAAATTTAATCATTGAAAGTATATATATATTTAATTTTAATGAGTTGTTATTATAATAAAAAATAGAAATGAGGAAATTATATCCATGTAAACCGAGATAACTTTTAGTTTTTGATGTTGTTGAAAAAAACTATCAATTACTACTAATTGGCAATCCCTGGGGCTAAACAAGTTTTCTCATTAACTATAATAGCTTTTTTTTTTTGTTGAAGTAAAAGGAGGTTCTTTTTTACTTCAAACCCAAGCTCTTATATGGATTTAAACCCAGAAAGTCATATATATGTGATCAAGTTTTTTAGTTTGTATCTCATATCTCAATTTTCCATATTGCAACATCTTTCTCATTATATATATATATGTGTGTGTGTGTGTGTGTAAAATTAAGAGTGTGCTAATAACTCTAAACAAGCTTTTTTTTTTAATGATAAATGCTACTACAAGAAAAGGCATTCAAATCATTTTTATCTTGGATTGTCCCCATCCCCAGACCGGTTTCGACCTATGTGTCTCTTCAGTGAGGAGTTGGGACATTAGATCTAAAAAACCAACTCAAGCAAAGCATTTATCTAAAAGATAATTGTTAGAAGAAGATCTGAAACTTTTAGACATCTACATGTCTTTAAAGTCAGCTCTCCAACTGAAAAAATCATATGGGCCTGAACTTAATTCAGATACTCCATATATTAGTAGGCTTAGCTCTTTAATTTAGCTAAAGCTACAACAGCAAAATAATAATAGTAATAATAACAAGTCAGATGTCACATGACTTATATATAGCTTGCACTTACAAATATGTAAAATTAAGAGTGTGCTAATAACTCTAAACAAGCTTTTTTTTATATTTATGATACATGCTACTACAAGAGAAGGCATTCAAATCATTTTTATCTTGGATTGTCCCCATCCCCAGACCGGTTTCGACCTATGGGTCTCTTCAGTGAGGAGTTGGGACATTAGATCTAAAAAACCAACTCAAGCAAAGCATTTATCTAAAAGATAATTGTTAGAAGAAGATCTGAAACTTTTAGACATCTACATGTCTTTAAAGTCAGCTCTCCAACTGAAAAAATCATATGGGCCTGAACTTAATTCAGATACTCCATATATTAGTAGGCTTAGCTCTTTAATTTAGCTAAAGCCACAACAGCAAAATAATAATAGTAATAATAACAAGTCAGATGTCACATGACTTATATATAGCTTGCACTTACAAATATGTAAAATTAAGAGTGTGCTAATAACTCTAAACAAGCTTTTTTTTTATTTATGATAAATGCTACTACAAGAGAAGGCATTCAAATCATTTTTATCTTGGATTGTCCCCATCCCCAGACCGGTTTCGACCTATGGGTCTCTTGATTGAGGAGTTGGGACATTAGATCTAAAAAACCAACTCAAGCAAAGCATTTATCTAAAAGATAATTGTTAGAAGAAGATCTGAAACTTTTAGACATCTACATGTCTTTAAAGTCAGCTCTCCAACTGAAAAAATCATATGGGCCTGAACTTAATTCAGATATTCCATATATTAGTAGGCTTAGCTCTTTAATTTAGCTAAAGCCACAACAGCAAAATAATAATAGTAATAATAACAAGTCAGATGTCACATGACTTATATATAGCTTGCACTTACAAATATGTAAAATTAAGAGTGTGCTAATAACTCTAAACAAGCTTTTTTTTTTTATTTATGATAAATGCTACTACAAGAGAAGGCATTCAAATCATTTTTATCTTGGATTGTCCCCATCCCCAGACCGGTTTCGACCTATGGGTCTCTTGAGTGAGGAGTTGGGACATTAGATCTAAAAAACCAACTCAAGCAAAGCATTTATCTAAAAGATAATTGTTAGAAGAAGATCTGAAACTTTTAGACATCTACATGTCTTTAAAGTCAGCTCTCCAACTGAAAAAATCATATGGGCCTTAACTTAATTCAGATACTCCATATATTAGTAGGCTTAGCTCTTTAATTTAGCTAAAGCCACAACAGCAAAATAATAATAGTAATAATAACAAGTCAGATGTCACATGACTTATATATAGCTTGCACTTACAAATATGTAAAATTAAGAGTGTGCTAATAACTCTAAACAAGCTTTTTTTTTTTATTTATGATAATTGCTACTACAAGAGAAGGCATTCAAATCATTTTTATCTTGGATTGTCCCCATCCCCAGACCGGTTTCGACCTATGTGTCTCTTGAGTGAGGAGTTGGGACATTAGATCTAAAAAACCAACTCAAGCAAAGCATTTATCTAAAAGATAATTGTTAGAAGAAGATCTGAAACTTTTAGACATCTACATGTCTTTAAAGTCAGCTCTCCAACTGAAAAAATCATATGGGCCTGAACTTAATTCAGATACTCCATATATTAGTAGGCTTAGCTCTTTAATTTAGCTAAAGCCACAACAGCAAAATAATAATAGTAATAATAACAAGTCAGATGTCACATGACTTATATATAGCTTGCACTTACAAATATGTAAAATTAAGAGTGTGCTAATAACTCTAAACAAGCTTTTTTTTTATTTATTTATGATAAATGCTACTACAAGAGAAGGCATTCAAATCATTTTTATCTTGGATTGTCCCCATCCCCAGACCGGTTTCGACCTATGGGTCTCTTGAGTGAGGAGTTAGGACATTAGATCTAAAAAACCAACTCAAGCAAAGCATTTATCTAAAAGATAATTGTTAGAAGAAGATCTGAAACTTTTAGACATCTACATGTCTTTAAAGTCAGCTCTCCAACTGAAAAAATCATATGGGCCTGAACTTAATTCAGATACTCCATATATTAGTAGGCTTAGCTCTTTAATTTAGCTAAAGCCACAACAGCAAAATAATAATAGTAATAATAACAAGTCAGATGTCACATGACTTATATATAGCTTGCACTTACAAATATGTAAAATTAAGAGTGTGCTAATAACTCTAAACAAGCTTTTTTTTTTTTATTTATGATAAATGCTACTACAAGAGAAGGCATTCAAATCATTTTTATCTTGGATTGTCCCCATCCCCAGACCGGTTTCGACCTATGGGTCTCTTCAGTGAGGAGTTAGGACATTAGATCTAAAAAACCAACTCAAGCAAAGCATTTATCTAAAAGATAATTGTTAGAAGAAGATCTGAAACTTTTAGACATCTACATGTCTTTAAAGTCAGCTCTCCAACTGAAAAAATCATATGGGCCTGAACTTAATTCAGATACTCCATATATTAGTAGGCTTAGCTCTTTAATTTAGCTAAAGCCACAACAGCAAAATATATATATATCCACATGTACCCAAATAAGATTTCATTTATATATATATATATATATAATGCATTTTATGAATTCTTTGTTTGTTAGGTGATCTAAAGTTATAAACATTTGATTCTCTATGCCCATATTGACAGCTTGATATTTTCCCCTTATAACACACTCTTGCAACAAGATAGGGACTGATACACACACACACATATATATATTAATGTAAAAAAAAATACTAAAACAGAGTTTAAATTTAAAATTTAGTAAGATTTATTGTATTAAGTATACTTTCAACACTTTTTCGTTATATTCATGTTTAGTTAATAACAGAATATGAAAATGTAATTATATATATATAATATAGTGTTCTTTTATATCTACACTCTTCTGTTTCTGTTATAAAAGCACTGAATTTTTTTATTTTCAGCATACTAACCTCTTTATATGTAGTTCATCTCCAGATTTTTAACATACCTGAACATTAAAATCATATACTTAACAAAATATCATATGATTTTTTTTCTTAACTTGCATTTAATATTTTTATTACTAATGGTAATCCATATATTTAAATTATTCTAGGAATTATTAATTGTAAATTGGCTCATTCAGGATATTAGATGTGTAGTGTCATATCCAAATGTCTCAAACAGTTTATGACACATCTTTAAAAAAAAAAAACACCGACTCAATTTTGTTTTTTTATAAAAATGACAAAATCAAGCTTTTATTTCTTCTACTTTCTCTTGAATGTTACATAAATATTCCTTCCAAAATGCTGTCTGTATACTTGGATACTAAACCTGCAATATGTCAATATGGCGTCATAGCGACATGACACATTGATTATGGGTGTAAAAAGGTCATATCCCCCCCCCTACGTTGCAGGTTTAGTACTCAAGCACCATAATGTTCTCACAGTCCTGTTTTTATCTCAGGCAGTTCAGGTATAAGTAATTAAATGATTCAAATCAATATTATATTGAGAAGTTATGCTATTTCTTGCCACTAGAGTATTATAGTAATTCTATGCTATTTCAAAGATATTTATAACAGCTCATTCAGCATCTTTTGTAGGCTATGAATAACTCTTAATACAATACATTTGCTATTGTCATTTAATTATTATTGAACATATTTTTTAAAGATATATATCAATAAAGTAAGAGTAATATTTCATTGCTTTTTACTTCAAATTGTTTGTATACTTTTATAATAAGAGTTGTTTGTTTAGAAACATTGTAATTTCAAAATGAACAAATCTATTGACAAATGTTGCATAATTGATTTTTTTTATTGACAAAACCATTTAGATGTCTGACTTTTAGTGACGAAGAAACAATAATAAGAACAGGAGAAATAAATTGGAATTGATCTGCGCTTAACATTTTAATAGTACTTCGTTTGATGATTGAAATAATTTGCTTAAAACTGAATAGAAACATCCCATTGTTAATTAAACTAGTTTAAAAAAATGTTTTTATTTCAAAAATTTGTTTCAGTTAAATGATGTTTCAAATTGAAAAATTGGATTGGTACTCCTGAATATCGGTGATGTCTGGCTATTTTGCCTTCATCAGCAAGAATCTCTGGATTTTGAACCCGTACACTTTACTTTTATATATATAATGAATATGTAAAATTTTGTTTGATTTAATAATAAAATGAATACAGTCCTTCTTGAACGGTATAGAAATTTAAAGGCAAAAATGTAATGACTGATAGATAAATTAGACTTGTTAATAAGATAATCATCTATTAAATGTGAACGTTATTTTTAATAAATTCATATTTTTGCAGATAATTTGTGTTGGCAAAAGTACAAGCTCAGAGATCATTTAATATTTCATATTTAGTTTTGACTATTGGATACTACAAATTATTTTATTTAAAAATTCCATAACTGGATTATTTATTATGAAAATATGATTAGTTTAGAAATGTACAAAAAAAGAACAAGCAATGTCTATACGTAAATACAACCATATGCAATATATATATATAAGGTACCTGAACTCAGACTTTTAAATTCCTCACAGCTATCCAATCCAATTCATACAACTGACGCACATGACCACACACACACACGTGAAAAAGATAAATAATCTCCAATTTACGTATTACATTAAGTTTAGTATAGGCAATATACATATATTTAAAGATTCCATATTCAGCCTGTATTCTACTCATCCCTCTTCTGTATAATTAAATGGACACATTGAGGCCTTATGTGTGAAGGGTCAGACTGACTTAATGTTAACATGGGTATGACAATAATATTGACATCATCAAGGGCTTTGAGCATTTCATCCTCGGATTTTCAATGATATGGATGGCCGAAGAGTTGGAGAATGGAGAAGATTGAAGCTTGTCCATTAAAGTTTGCAGATTTACTATGTTAATATAAACTGAGAAATGATTGTATATATGTGTGGGAGATGGTGATCTAAAACAACTGATGAGTGCTGGTTCAGCCTGAAATGCATAGATTGGAGATCATTTATCTTTTTCATATGTATGTGGTCATGTGTATCAGTTGTATAAGATAGATTGGATAGCTGTGGAGAGTTTGAAAGGTTGAGTTCAGCTCTCTTATAATTGCATTAAGTTTAATATATATATATATATGTGTGTGTGTGTGTGTGTGTAAGATAGCTATGATTATGGTGAACTTCCCAGAAAATGAACTTAGCTTTAGGTTATAAAAAAGAAAGAAATCACTTTGTTATGCAAATGAACAATGTATGCGAATTTAAATCTAGAAGTATTATTAATAAAAAGATAAAGTATAATTCATTGGCCATCAGCTGCTTTTAAACACTTTTATTTAATTTAGAAATTCTGTTTATTTGTTTGCTTATTTGGGGCAAATCTCATAAATAATTTGTAGCATATTTCTATCAATAAAAAATTTTCTTCAAAGTCTGAATACATATTAGTATTTGATGGCAATGCAATATTTCATGGCAATCCAACTGGTTATTCAGCCTTATAGTGTTGGCAGGCTGAATTTCAACTACTTTGATATTGGTTCAATAAGTTTTCAGTGCTGCCCACTAGGTGGCTGAATACTTTTTTTAAATATGCTTTCATTGAATTTATAACTAAGTCATTAAAAATTGTTAATTAAAATAATAAAAAAAATGAAGATGAAATCTTAATTTCATAATAAGCTTTCAGTGGCTTTGTTTAAATTCCCAATTTGAAAATTTGAAAATGAATAGTTAACAAAAAATCAGTTGTTTATTCAACTACTGTGAAAATGTATTCCTAAATTGTATTTTTTTACTTTTTTTTTTTTAAATGTCATAGCATCGGCCGAGACGTGAACCCGCAACCCGGGCAACTGCCTGCAAGTGCAAGGCAGTCACACTGACCTCTCGACCACCAATGCAAGACTTTACTTGGAGAAATGTTAGAAATACTTAGAAATAACTATAGCCCGGAAACCAATGAAATCTGAATTGTAATTTATTTATATTACAGGCTAATATAAGAGAGGAATTCAAGAATTTCATCTACTAGAAAATTTCTAAACAAGTAAAAATTCGATCACTCAGAGAACATTCTCGTTCAAATACATTACTTGGAATTATTTGTAATTAGACTCATAATTTTAACCTTTCATTCATCAATATCAATCCATTCAATCTGATAAAAGCAGATATAAAGGACATTTAAAAAGTGATTCATTATGAGTCCACTTGCAAATAAATCTGAGTAACATATTCAAACGAGAATGTTTTTTGAGTGATTATATTTCTACATACTACACATATAAGCAGTTGTTGAAACTTGTTTATATGCTGTTAAAAATTAGTAACAAGTCAAAATTGTAGAAAAATATTTTTATTCTAAATTAACATGTTGTCCGATTATGTTTATAACTCAACATTATTAAAAGTTAAATATCTAAATAATGTCTCACAGAGTAGATATGTCATATTATACATTTAGAATATTTTAAAAAATAGATTCAGTCAAATTACTTTTTCTTTAATCTGCTGATGTAAAATGTATCTCACTGTAAAAGAATTTATTCAAATTCTTAAAGCTTATTATGAATTAAATCATTTTATACAATTTTTTTATTAAATAATTTTAGAATTATTCCTTTTCATATAAATAAATTAACTCCTCATAGGGCAAATACATCTTTACTATCTCATAAAAAAGACAAAAAGAATTTTGGGATAGTTATAGTTTGAGTCGTTTTCATTCTTGTGTTATTTTCTAGCTAAAAAAAAAAAAGATAGGTAGCCATTTACCAATCAATACTAAATGGTTGAATGGGTTGGCAACTTGAAAGAAAAAATCCTTTATATAAAAAAACTCCTCTTATATTAAAATGTAAGTGATAATACTGTTTGCACACAAAAAAATATGAATATGACTGGGGGGGGGGTAAAAATCTAAATCGAGCACACACACGTATTTCATATAAAACTAAATTAATCTATACAAATGTATTCAACCTACCTGTCTTTATTTTTTTAAAACATATTAAGTATATATACACATGTGTTTATATAAATTTTTAACTTCATATTATATATAATATGGGATTATATACACACGCGCGCATATAATTTGCAATATAAGTTCTACATTAAAAAGTCATTATTTCGAATTGTTATTTTCATCAAAAGTAGATTATTGTAATTTTTTTTTTTTTTAGGATTCCAAGTAAAATCCCATCTTGATGGTCATTTATGGAAATTTGATCCAAGTTCCTGTATATTTATTCATAATAATTTTTATTTCACTCTCTTTGCTACATTAGCTCTTATCACCATCTTTCAGGATCTATCCCTAATAGTCAAAAGTCTTCCTGAATGTGTCACTTCCTGTAGTAAATCCCAGGAAAATATTTGCTTCATATTCAGTCAAGATTTTTAGCTAATCATGCAAAAAATCAGCCATGCTAAAACATGAATATACTAACCATTTTTTGCATGAATGAAACATGAATACAAATAGATACTTTAAATGTAAATTACTTAAATTTTTGCCAATAAAATACTGTATCTCAAATAATTTTTAATATATAGTGCTTGTGATCAACAAAATTTATTGAGTGAGGGTGTGCGCGTGTGTGCATATATATATATGTTGAGAAATAAGTTTGGTTTTAGGAGTAATACTTTACTGCTACCCACTATTAATAATAAGCAACATTTTAGGGCATCTGAATGTTATTTTATGTATATTAGATTTGAGATTCACAAACATTATTATGCATGATATAACAAGAAAAGTTTTATTAGATATCATATATGTAAATTATTTATATATATTTTTTTTTGATAAAATGGTATACCAAATAATGTTTAATCAAAATTACCCCAAATTCAGAACTCAACCAGATTAACCAAGAAAATAAACTCTAAAACCCTACCAATGGTTTCACTGCTACAAGAAGACTTCTCAGAGTAAAGAACTACAAAATAACAGCATATTTATACTAAACATTACCAATGATTCCACTTACTCCCATACACCTTTAATATTGAAATAATTTTAAATAAGTTAATTATTGCTTCCGAATCATAAATTTTTAATAATAAAGATTTTTTAATTCTTCTTTTTATTTCATTTACCTCAAAGAAGACAACCTTAGCTTTATCAAAATTAATAGGTGGTTGTATCTTTTTTATGCATATATAAAGCAGAACTAAGATATTTATTTCTAACTCTACTTTTATGTACTTTTATTCTTTCATTTACTCAAACATAAATATTTGGGTGTATAATTATATATATATACGAACTAACCAAAGGAAAAATAAAAACATAATAAAAACACAGAATTAGTGTTTTTATTATATATATATAAGTGTAATAATGTTCAAGACTAAATGGGTTTATAAGTAATCATTAAAAACCACTCAATCCCAATATCAATAATAATCAACAATTTCCAAACTGTTGTCAAGGCAGCCTCTTTTTAACAATAAGGGTTATATAAGTATATTAGATCATTAATAAGGATGAGAAACTGTTGTCAAGATAACCCCCTTTTAACAATAAGGATATAACCCTTATTGTTAAAAAAAGGTTGCCTTGACAACTGTTTGGAAATTGTTAATTGTTATTGATATTGCGATTGTCTAAGTGTTGACTGGTTTTTTAATAATATATAAATATATTAAGGTATCTGTTGAAAAATAAGTTGATTTTAAAAAGAAGTTTGCCACTGTTACCATCTATTAATTGTTTATATTTTTTAAATTAGCTGGCTATTTTGAGTAATATATTTCTAAAAATGAACAATCTGAAATCACTTTTTATGCATAGTAAGATGAATAATCATGTTACATAATATATATATATTGATATTTTGAAATATATTAGTGTCTCTTTATATATTGAGATGCATTAGCCTCATGACATACAATGTAATGTGTGTGTGCTTATATATGTAAAACTTAAAAAGGAAATATAGAAATGAATACAGATAAAAATTTACACATATAACAGTGATGAAGTGTGATTTTTTTAGGTTTGGAAGCACTTTTTTTTTTTTATAATGTTTTTATTTTACTTGCCACAACAATTTTTATGTAATAGCACCTTTTATATATATATTGTAACAGGCACATATGACGTTACATTATTTTTTTTATTATTAAACATGAAAAAATAAAAGTTCGCATATAAAACTTCTTTTTTAAGAATTAAAAATTAAAAATTAAAATTCTATTCATACTCGACACTCTAAATAAAAATGCATTAAAATTAAGTTGGGTATAGATGCTTACATGGATTCGTTAATGGTTACTTATGTTTGTTGATTTTCATATTCGATTAGAATATATAAGTCATCGATGTCACTGCAGCATCTTATGATGAATGCCATTGGGTTTCTTGTATTCCCTCTGCAAAATGACGTTATCAATGACTTTGTATTTTGATCAGTTATGTTTATTTTGAAATGTTTTTAACCATGTAGTCTATGTAACCGATCTATACTCGACATTATAAAACAAGCTTTTATAAAAACATCTGTGCGAACTTATAAAAATTAAAATGTAAACTTATAATATTATAAAAATTAAAATGTAAATTTAAATTCTAAAATCAAGTTAAAATCCAAAGTAAAAGTTATTCTAAAATAATGCTAAATTTTATATATATGTGCATAAATAAATGTTTGTGTGTTAATTTCTGGCAGTGGCTTATTTTATTCCTTTTTTAATATTGAAATGTATCTTAGATAAAAATTTATTATAAAATATAAATCTCTGCTATTCCACTGAGCTAGTGACAATGGGCTAACAACCGGAATCAACCAATATATATATATTTTTTAAACTTACGTATCTGCCTACTTTATAAATTTTTCTAGGTTCAAATGCCTAGATGGTGCCCTTGTAGTGCAGATTACGTTAAGTCTGTTTCTCCGGATCGTTATAATATATATATTGTAACGATCCGGAGAAAGCTAGACTTACGTAAACTGCACTACAGGGCGCCATCTAGGCATTTGAACCTAGAAAAATTTATAAAGTAGGCAGATACGTAAGTCAACAAAAAAAAATAATTTTTTTTTGTTCTTAAATTTTATTCCGGTCGTTAGCCCAAGTCACTAGCTCAGTGAGTAGCAGAGATAATAAAATATAACTTAATTTTATATCTTAAATATAAAAAGAATAAAAGCCACTGCCAGAAATTAACACATAAAATATTTATTTACGCACATATAAAATCATTCTAAACTCGAGGAATAGGTTTAACATTTTTAGATTTTTATATTCTTATTACTCTTTAATTTTACATTTATATAAATTTCAATGATTTTAATTTTCTTTTTATTTAGATTGTCAAGTATGAATAGACTACATAGATCTGCATTTGAAAATAAAACATTCTATCCCTATTTAACCCTAGGCTAAAATTCGAGTCAAACTGGCATCAATCCATCCGATACATTTATGTATTCAATGTACATGAAAATACAACAGCACAAAGATATTATACTGTCAGGAATGGACATCTGAACAATATAGTTTAAGAAAACATTGACTCTTGTCTAATACAGGAATATGACCTGTATAGCAAGAAGAACAATAAAATAAAAACTCCATAGGAAGGGACGCGATCCTTTTTGCCACTTACAATCCCATCCATAGGCAAAGGGTTGTGCGGTTATACATGATCTCACGAGCAAACTCATACTACATCTACTAATTACACAAATATATCCAATCCATTGACCCAATTCAACAACGACACAAATAACCTAAGATTACCCTCCCTAATATAACTTTACAAATCTATATAGCCATTCACGCCCGACTTAAGTTTAACATTTAGATACGTTCGCACAAATGAGTTTAAGAATGTTGGGTATAGATCGATTACATAGATTCCACGGTCAAAAATATTTCAAAATAAACATAAACGATCAAAATACAAAATTATTGATACCGACAATCGCAGAGGGAAACTTATAAGTAACCCAATAGTATTCACCATAAGATACTTGCGTTGTCACCAATAACTTAAAAGACATCCGAATAAATACATTTTAGATACTCACTGTAAGGTATCATTATTTATCAAATGTCTATATATTTTGACCAAATATGAAAACCAAAATATAATTAACCGCAAACGAATCCATGCAAGCGTCTATAAACAACTTAAATTTCATGCATTTAAATAATCTTTACAATTAAAAAAAAAAAAAAAATGGAAAAGATGTTTATCAATCGAAAACATATAAAATTAAACATTATTAATTTGACTTAAAAACTTACAAAAGTCAGATAAGAGTCCGTTTTAACTTTTAAATTGGCTTGTTTATCAATTTATCAAACTTGATGAAAGTTCTTAATTGATTTTAATAATTGTTCATTTCACATAGTCCATGTTCCCGTTGGCAATTCCCATGGCATCTCCATTGGAAGAAAATGTTCTGGAGGTAGCATTAGCTGGTTCCATTCTGGTATCACAGTCTTTCATTTTATTTTTTTTAAAACAAACAAAAAAATGAGAGAGAATGGCAAGTGCGCTTACCATTGTCATCAAATCAAGTTGGAAAATCTCTGACTGGAACTCAATATTTTTCTTTTATAGTCCTCCTAGGACCATGAACAAAACGCACTGTTCTGTTTTTCGTTATGGTCCGGCCTTATTTGGCTTCCATTGGTCAAGCTAAATCCCTTCTCCTATCTAACTTTCCATCTGACTTTTTAATTAAACAGCTTTTAGATAATTAATAAACAATCATTTCCATTTATAGATTACAGGAATTAATTAATACCTGTTTTTATTTTAACTTACGTTATTTTTTTATTAAAATACTTTTATAAATCTTTTTTTATAAAAAATACATTCAAATACCTTTTTTTATTTATTAAAAAAAATATTTTTAAAGTTTAGCATCTGTGCGAATGTATATACGTATAACAAACATTTTTAATTTTAGCATTTTTTTTTTTTTTTTTACTTTTATTTGCGAACTTTTAAATTTTTATTTTAAATTAATGTAACGACATATTTATATATCGTTACAATATATATTGTAAGTATATTACACACATCTAAAAAAAATTGAAACTCTGTTATCTGTAAATCAGAGAATATATTATCAACATATTTTTATCTTCCAAATACATTTTTAAAAATTTTAACTGTAAATTAGATCTTAGCATTATAATCAGCAAGAATGAGTTAGTTGAGTTCATTCCATTTCCTATGAATATAAAAACAATTCAACTGTTGCTAAAAAAAAAATGAAAGTCAACAGTAATTCTGTACAAAAATATAATGAATTTGAATTGTTCATTATAATCCGACTGTGATTAGTTTAAATATAGATAATACATTATCAATATATTTTTATCTTCCAAATCCTTTTAACATTCTTAAAAGTTTTAACTGTAAATTAGATATCAGCATTGCGAGAATGAGTTAGTCAAGTTCATTCAACTGTTGCTAAAAAAAAAAAATTAAAGTGAATTTTTTAAATTGAGATTTAATTAAAGCTTTTGAAAGTTTTAGTGAATTTTCTGCAGAAGCACTCATTCCATTCAATACATGGACACTTAGTGCCTGATATATAATTATTTAAAATAAAGTTTGGAAGAAGTGAAAGATTGATTAAGTAATAAGTGATATTATTTAAAACCAAATATAAAAAGGGTCTTTGTTTAATACAAATATTTTTATTTCTGATTTTAACAAAAGTCTAAATTTTTAATGTAACAAACTATTTTGGTCTAAAACCAGGATGATTTTTTGTAATATACTTTAACTACTGATTTAATTCTATTGTTTATTTAAAAAATTAAGAAGGAAATATTTAATTAAAAGTTATTCTACTTTTGACAAATGTTAACTAAAAAAGAGAATAATAGTAATTTAATTCTTACCCTGTTTTTTATGATCTTTTGGGTTTTTAAAATCCTTTGTCTCTCTATAAATAATGAGTTATAATTACTTGATAGTTATTGGAGAGATTGTAAAATGCAAAAAAAAACAGCTGTCAAAAGAAAGGCATCTGTTAGTATTCATGTTGTTTGAGTTTGAACTCTTGGGGAAATAAAGCTGGATGACTTCTCAATGATTTTATAACCAATATGTGGTAATTAAATGACCCACCTAGCCGAAGTTCACAAATTTATAGAATCTGAAATGAGTTAGGGATTTCCAACCTCTATATATATATATATATTGTTCTGAATTAAATATGAAACATAATCAATTTAATCATCATCATCATCATCAACCATTATCAATCCACTGCAGGCTGAAGGTCTCTCCAAGTTCAATCTATCTCCTCCGATCTTTAGCTTCTCTTCTCCACATCACCCTGCACACTTTCTTATTTCATCCATCCATCTCACATGTGGTCTCTTTCTGGGTCTTTTATAATCTCTTGGAATCCAGTTTAAGATTTCAGTTGTCCATCTATTATCATCTCTTCTAGAAATATGTCCATCCCAACTCCATCAATTTAATAGACAACTATATATTTAAATCATAAATTTATTTCCATCTAATTGACTTTCATTCAAACTTGAGCCTTGTCAAGATGTTACTATAATTCAAAAATGTCACATGATTTACATATCATCTTAGCACCCCTCTATTGGCAAATCCCAATCCTAAATAATATTTTCATACTTTTCAATTTTTATTTAACACCCATTTTCTTTCCAACTTTATTGAAAATTGTACTAAATTCATACATTAAGTTGGGAGAAAAATGGGTATTAAATAAAAATTGGAAAATATTAAAACATTTTTTAGGGTTGGGATTGGCCAATAGAGGGTGTGCTAAGATGATATGTAAGTTATGAGACAATTTTGAATTTTTGTAATATCTTGACAAGGTTCAATTGTGAACAAAAGTCGATTTATATGGAAATAAATTTATGATTTAAATGCATAGTTATTTATTAACTTGATTATATTTCATATTTAATTCAGGAGAAAGTATATAAAAAAGACAACATAATGGTTTTAAAAGAAATACCATCAACCGAAATAAATATATATATATATTGCACCGGTCAATTTGCGTAATTCATATAACTAGACCTGAAATTCCACCTGAGTACCTCGAGTCAGATCATGTGCACAATACCTAAGTCAGGGACATTTTCCAACTCTGCTCTATAGTTAAAACCTGTGTTCTCTATATCTATGATTAGGAACATCTATGTACAAATCATATTCAATTATTTCCACCTGGCAGCTCAGCAGGAAAACAAAAACATTCTAATTAGTCAACTGGTCATATTTATATAATTGTTATTTATAATAAATTGTTTATATCTTACACACACACATGCACATATATGTATATAAACCTAACGTGCATAGATATATGGATAAGGAAAAGCTACTCAATTATATAGGCAATGACACAAGAGTAAGACTTTAAATATTGTTTAATAATGAGCATATTATGCGTTAATATATATTACATTTGAATAAATAATTATTGGCCTCACATTACAACCAAATACATTTACATACCTCACAGTTTTATACGTATATTAAAACAAGTATATTTTATTCTTTAGATATATTTATTCTAGTGCCATTTTAGTGATATGCCAGTAATCTTTTATTATTGTGTTAACAGAGTAATAAGGGATTACAGCAGTTTGCTTGAATAATACACTATTTACCAGCAACCTAATGTTACATGCTATATATATAAGTTTTTGTAAACAATCATTTAACATAGGAATAAATTGCCAATCTTTTGTATATGCAACTAGTTTATGTGTTAGAATACTATACATAAACAGAGATTTTAGATTTCAGATGGAATGTAGGGAAAGGGCATTATGAGCATATTAAATATCCATAGTTGGATACTAGCACATTGATTTATAAAATTTAAATATAATATTAAGCAACAACCTTTAGATACACATAATTCAGCCTCAAGTGATCACAACATCAAACTACGGAATTTTATAGGTAGGACTTACCAAAGAAAGAATAAGATATAGTAATGGTGGTGCTAATGTGTGGGCTGTTTTTATGTTAAAGATTCCATTTTCTAGACATGATGGTGTGCTTGTAAGATTATCGAAAGGAAATGCAATTTTTGTTTTGCCTCATACAAGACCAGCTTGCCATGCTCCAAATTTTTGGAGGTCAGTCTATGAAATGAAGAGATATTTAGCCTGAGTGGTATTGCCCTGATGATGCAAAATCCCACTTCTAAGCAGGCACATTGTTCAGGGTCTATTCTCCTATCATGGACTGGAAATGAAGATTAAGTGGCTCGGGTCTTTCCTGACACATACTTTGGACGAATAACACACAATTTATGAAATAGACTGACATTAGCAATGCTTGGACAAAATGTAATCATTTATGATGCTTAAAGTTAACCTATAATATATTAGTTCTTCCCTTTTCTTGATGATATGATCAAATTGCTTAAGCTGACTTATTTAAAGATAACTAACATTACGATGAATATTATAAAATATAAAAACTGATTTTCTCACTTTAGTAATTTTCTTTTCTTTTAATAAATTTCAAAATATAGAGCCCAACTTCCCCCACCCCTAAACCATCTAACCTTAACTTTAACATTGTTCTGGATTTGACACCAACTGATCAAAAATATTTAACAGCATTAATTTACCTATTTACGTGGCTGATACTCTTTGGAGGATCATTATGCAACATATAATTATTAACTTAGGCGATGATTAAATATAGATATGAAAGATATAAAATCATTTACTCTCTAATTTCCCAAGATCTGTGATTTTAAATTACACCTGGGTCTCTTTTTACGCGGACTTATTTAACACGATTTTGAAGTTACGTGATTCATGTTTCACCGGAAGTCGAACTCCAATATTGCCCTATTACTTTAAATAATAAATTTCATGCATTTATGTCATATAGAAAGTAATAGCACATTATTGAAATTCGACTTTCAACTTAGTAATTTCAATATTTTCAGTGCTTTATAATAGTAAGATTTTATGCAATAATGAAATTAAAATCATGATTTCCACATTTTATGTATACACACATTAAATTTTACAAGATTATAATGTAAATTTGTTCAAACATTGTGCGTGTTAATTTTGCATTTTAAATCACATTCTGTTTTTGCTTTTTAAAAAAGAACATTTAATCAATTATTAATCATTTAGTGTCCGCAAGTTTATTTTTAAAAGATGAGTAATAGCAGTGGGTACAATTAAAATTGAAAATTAAAGACAAAAATAAGAATTTAATTTTTAGTTGTTAGATTAATTACTAATTACGTTGTCACCAGAAAACCATTAATTAACACAACATGAGAGTGACATTGGCGCTAGTTATATTTCATCTTGTGAAGAATCTGATTTTTTTATCAGTTTGCAAATGAACTTGTTTACCGGGAAATAGCAATAATAATTAAAACGTGTAAATTACTGTAAATTATGCATAAAAATATATTGTTTTGAATAAAATTAAATATTATAGTTAAAAAAAGTTTGTCTTGTATCAATTTTTTTCATATTTGAAATTTTTTATTAGTCATATTTTATTTCCTTATTTTTTTTTTTGCACGAATTTTAAAGTAAATTTTATGTTGGTGCTTTGCTTTTACACGAGTTTTCAAAAATCACAGTCCATATCCCCCCTTTTTCAAGATAAGTTACATCTATTTTTGCATGATTTCATTTGCGTGTGTTTTCTGAGGAATCTATCTATCACGTAAAACGAGACCCAGGTGTATTTGCATTTTGTTTATTAAGGTCATTTTAATCATAAGAGCATTGAAGGTGGAAATTGGTTCCCCCACCATCAAATCACAGTAATAGTATATGAAAAAAAGTAACATTTTAAATCTTTCCAACCCAGCAAATGTACAATTTTGTAATAAACAACTTAATTAATTAAATGATGCTCCCTTTTAATGACAGGAAACTGAGCTAAATTTAAACACATTTGCAAAGTTGGGGAATAAATTATTGGCATACTACATGGACAAACAAAAAAACATATGTTATAATTATATAGAAAGTCAATGCTGCACCATTTTAGAATAAGAATTTTGTGAGGCTAATAGAAATTACATGATTAGTTTTATAAAGAATCATGTAGAAAGCAGATTAAATATTGTTATATAAGTAAGTTAATTTTATGAGAATTTATGTTTCCATTTAACCTTAGTTATAGTTACAACAGATATAGAAAATAAGTGGGAGGCAGCATTATTACCTACGTAATAACACAGTTCATTATTTTTGATGTGGTTCGAAACTTAAAGGCAGGTAGCATAATTTTCCAGATCAGGTTCAGGGCACAGTTAAATAGTTTGTTTCATTTTAAGTTCAAAGGGGCATTTCAGTAGAAAGTGGTCTAAAAATGGCCAAAAAAAGATGGCACGATGGTTTTACTCCTCTCCCATAATTACAGCGATGTAAAGTAAGTTAAAATAACTCTTTCTACAAAACAAAACCAAAGTCATCTACAATCAAATTTTGGCACTCTTTATATGATGATGCCCTGGATATTTGGACTGTACTTAGAAGCACTGTGTAATGTTTGTACAATGGATATTTTTCCACAGGAAGCCCATCTTTGTTTCATAAGTAGTTTAAAATAGTTCTATCGGTCTGAAAAATTCTTGAACGATTGTTTTAAGTTCTATTTTAATATTTGTGAAAGATCTCTTCAATAGATTAATTTTCTGCTAATGGAAAATGTATTTTTATTAATAGCAATTTTGATTCATCTTGAGTAACAATAATTAATTTCCTCCCTTTTTTTTTGTTTTAAACCCCATAGTAATGCTTCTAGAAATTTCTAACCTGGTGACCTTACCTTGTGCCACCACTATTAATAAAATATACAAAATTTTAAACACATAATATTTTCCAATGAATTCATATACATCTTATTAATACAGTAAAATTGTGCATATATTTTGATTAAATCTATCCCTCGCTGCATGTCCATGAGTCTATTAATTCACTTTCTTTCTCAAATCGTTAACTTATTTTTAGCAAAATGGGATAATATTGAAATGAAAAAAAAGTCCTGTGTAAATAGCGAGTACATGCACGAGTATGGAGAGATAGACTTTAAACCCTGTTAGATGGTACTATGAGTGCTAATAATCATGAAGCATCATCTGAGCTTCAGATTATCTGCTTCAATATATTGCAACTGAAAAGCCCTTACCCCAGATTGTAATAGTCTAAGTTCATGATACAATACAAAACTATTATCATACAATCTGGTCATGGCCAGGATACACCATGGAGGCTAATCACAGCATTACTTGAAGGTATATCACATTACCTAAATAAACTGTATTAAACTGTAATTCTCCTTAATTGCTGGATTTCTAAACAGTATTCCCAAATCTTAATTTATGATTATAATCGTTCTTTTGATGACTGTTTTTTAGAATTACTCTATGACCTTAAATTACAGTTTTATTTGTTGGTGACCCGATGGCTGTCCATAGTGAAGATGGTATAATCTCTGAAAGTGCCAGTCTTAACGTGGTGAATATGGGCCATTAAACCAAATAGTAATAATTATAATCTGATCCTTAACATCATAAATGACTCAGCTCATCTTGTATCCATGTTTAAAGTAAAGAAATGTTATCTATCTATCTAATCTATATATGTATCCATCCAATTACCCCATTCTATTTATCTATCTATTTATAAATCTATCCACCTATCTATTTTTCTGTTTTTATATGTCTATCTATTTATTTATCTATCTGTCTACTCATTTATTCATTCTCTATCTATCTATCTATCTATCTATCTATCTACCTATGTCTTTCTGACTAACTGCTTATCCAGATATCCATCTATTTATCTAACTATCTATTTATTTATTTATCAATCTATCCATCTAACTCTGTACTTATCTATTATTTTATTTATCCCTTTTTCTGTCTATTTATTTATATATCCATCCAATCATCCATTTACTTAACCACCTAATTATGCCCATTGATCAATCCATCCATTATCTCTTTTTATCCATAAATTTATCTGTCTATCCAGATAGAACACATAGTTTAAGATTTAAGCAGATAGATAGGGTAGTTAGATAAAATGGGTGGATAGATAGATTTCTCACTGTATAGATTGATAGATAGATAAATGGTTGGATAGATTGATGGCTGTACAGATACATAATTAGATAGTTGGACAGACAGATGAATGGGTGAATTATTAAATAGGTAGAAGATTGAGTGGATAGACAATATGTCAAATATATAAATAGAATGGATGAACAAATAGATTGATAGATGAAATAATGGATGGATATACAGATAGAAAACAAATATATTTGTAGGTAGATAGACATGCAAATAGATAAACAGATAGATAAATTTCTAATATATGAATGGGTAGTTGAGAAAATAGATAGATTTTTAAATATATGTATGATTGTATGCAAAGAAAAAAAACAAAGAAGGGAAGACGGATGGATAAAAAAAACCCCTCTTCTTCCCCTCCCCACCCCCTCCCCCCCCATTCTTTTTGGTGGGGGGGGTCCGCGAGGGGGGGGGGGGGGAGGGGTGGGTAGTAAAAAAGAGTAAAGAGGGGGGGGGGGGAGGGGTGCGTGAGAGCCAGAGGAAGGGGGGCGGAGCCCAGGCCGCCCCCGCTCCCCGCCGACGACGGCAACACGCGAGAAACGGGGGGGGGGAGATGGGGGGGGGAGGAGGTGGGAAGGAATTTACGGACAAGCCTTCCGGCATCCATTGATTTTTTTTTTGAACCACAAGACGCCACTATATGGGGAGGGTTTTGGTGTTTTTTGAATTGTTTAATAACAATTATTGTGCTAGTATGAGATAGTGATCATGTATGTATGATTGTATGGATAAATAGATAGATAAGTAGATAAGTGAATAGATAGATAGTTGAATAGATAGTTAGATGGGTGGATAGACAGAAGCCAGACAGATAGGTAGATAGAATGATTGATTGCTGGATGGACATTAGATAGTTGGATAGAGAGGTGGATGATGGATAATTGATAGGTGGATGGTTGACAAGTAGACAGAACATATGTCTGATATCTATATATATATCAAATAATATAAGTATAATAAAACAATCCATTAGAATAAAACTACAAAAATTTTCAAAAAATGCCTATATACAATTGAAGATTAATAATTACTTTTGCTATAGCCAGCTTCGGTGTATTCTGCCAATCTTAAGTAGCAATACATTAATATTTAAATATTATTAAACTCTCACACCAGTAACGCTCCCAAGTGAATTATCTACTTTTTGTATATAGGCATTTTTTGAAAATTTTTGTAGTTTTATTCTAGTGGATTGTTTTATATATGTATAGGTAGATAAAATGTGTGAGTGAATATATAGATACATAGAAAGAGAGAAATATACAAATAGACAAATAACTAAATAAATAGATATCTAGATAGGCAGGTATCTAGGTAAATAAGATGCTAATAGATAAATAGATGGGTGGGTAAGGTTGAATTGGTAAATAAATATAGATAGATGCATACTAGTTGAATTGATAGATGGATGGATGGATAGGTGGGTAGAAAGAATCAGATAGATTAGAAGATAGTTAATAAGAATGAATGGATAGTAGATAGATAAATAAATGAATGGATATAGATATAAATGTAAATAGATAAATACATAGAAAACAAACAGGTATATACATAGATAGGTAGATAGACAGACAGATAGATGATATATAGATAGGTAGATAGTAGATAGATGTATGGGTGGAAAAAAATAGATAGACATACTTACATAAATTTATCAGAAACTCAAACTTTTACTAATTATTTTTTTATAAAACAGGCTTTAACATTTCTGGCTATTTTTTTTTCCTGCTTTAATTTTGGGGTTTCTATGGATATAAAATCAAGGTTAAATTTGGGTCAAAACTTTTTATTTTTTCCTGCTGCCATGTCAAAAGATCAAAACCATTTCATTTTTTCTTCTCTCTTTCATCCTAAGTCATGAAGAGAAGAATGACATAAAGTATCCTGCCATAACAGTTTGTAGATAATTTGGATGAAATGTATAAAATTGTTTTTTTACAGGTAATATATGCATTTACAGTTCAAAAATGAACATTGTAATATTTCTTACATAATTTTTTTTTAATTGAGGAAGAAGTTTGAAATATATCCTGCCACTATAAGTTTTTTTTTTTTAAAGTTATGCTGAAATTTGAAATCTGCAACCGTTTATGGGTACTTTGATACAACATAAAATATTTCTCATATAACATTTTAACTTTTGAAAAAATTTAAAAAGTAAAGCTTTATTTATTAATTGTATATTTTTGCTTAAGCACATGTTTTTTAAATTCTCTTGCCACATTTTAAAATTAAAATACTTTCATTTTAGCATATTTTTTTTTACTGATTCTTATATTAGTTTAGTAATTTGTTTATTTTTTGTCAAATATTAATAATATATGCTAAATTCTAAATATTATTATTTTTATTTAATATAATACAATAGTGTTTTAATTTAATATTTGGTAATTACCATTTTAGTAGATGAACTAGAATATTTTTGACAACTCCGGCCACATTTTTCGAAGTATTAGTACATGTTTTTTACACTAGTTTAGCTCTTTTAAAAAATGTTCAATGAAATTTGAAATTTTTTGTATGGATTTATTATACTACTGTGTTTTATCTTTGACAATTTATTTTGCTGTTGCTTATTTGATAAATACTTGTACATGTTTTTACATTAATTTAGCAATTTATTAATAACAAAATATCATCATCATCATCAACAACCATTATCAATCCACTGCAGGATGAAGGTCTCTCCAAGTTCAATCCATCTTCTCTGATCTTTAGTTTCTCTTCTCCACATCATCCCTGCACACTTTCTTATTTCAACCATCCATCTCACATGTGGTTTCTCTCTGGGTCTTTTACAATCTCTTGGAATCCAGTTTAAGATTTCAATTGTCCATCTATTATCAGCTCTTCTAGCAATATGTCCAGCCCAACTCCACTTCAGTCTTTTAATTTTTTCAATGAGGTCAGTAACACCTGTTTGTGCTTTTACCCATATATTGCATTTTCGATCTCTTCTTGTTACCCCCAACATGCATCTCTCCATACTTCTTTGAGTGGTCTGAAGTCTCTGTATTGCTCTTCTATTAAGTGTCCAAGTCTCAGATCCATAAGTAAGAACTGGTAAAATACATTTATTAAAAACTTTCCTTTTCAAACTCATAGGCATATTTCCTTTTAGTATCAAGTTATTTCAACTATAAGCACTCCAACCAAGTTTAATTCTATGATTAATTTCATCCATTATGTTTCCATCTGTATTAATAATCTGACCAAGGTATTTGTAACTGTTAACTTATTCTAACTCATCATAATCAATCTTTATTTTCATATTTTGAGAAAATCTATTAAACATTATTTTAGTCTTGTTAACATTTATCTTTAGTCCTACTTTCCTCTGATAACTCCTGCAGCATTTCCTGTAGCTCTAAAGCATTATTTACAAAAACAACTAAATCATCTGCAAAATCTAAATGACTTAAATAATCTCCATTTACTTTCACTCCTTTAGCTTCCCATTTTAATCCACAAAATACTTCTTGCAGCACTGCTGTAAAAGTTTTGGAGATATAGAGTCACCCTGTCTTACACCCTTCTCAATGTTAATTTCCCAGTAGCATTATGTAATCTAATTGTTGCTGTTACATTTTTGTAAATATTTTTTAAAATATGACAATATCCTGGATCTATACTGTAACCGGACTCGCATACAACCGTTTTATTACGTCAGCTGTAACAATTTTCTAATGAGCATGTTGTAGGAAGGAGCTATCAATTGACATTCCTAATGCAGATGTTAATGCCTCCTACAACAATATTTCCTGCTCATCAGAGGATGTAGTACGATAGAGACTGGAAACATCTAAATATTTCTATGTTTGGTTTCCCAAAAGCGCCATTAGAGTTCCGTCTCACTACAACCTGACTTGCCTAGATCTAGTTATGCCAGACGTAGCTCAGAAGGCATGAGATTCTCATGAACCAGTGCTGTAACTGATGAGTGATGCAATAAAATAAAACAAAATTGGATAACTGGATAACCAATTTAATTTTTAGTAACAAAAAAAAAATTTATTAAATAACAATTAATTAGCGATTTCTAACAAAGTTCATTTCTATCTACATGATAACTCATTTTCATTTTACTTATGAAAGAGTTAGAAGCAGTTCTTTTTTTTATCAATAGTTCATTTACAAATTCATTTATGAGAAGAAGTTTGGAAATATTCTAATTCAACAATAGTTTATTTTTGAATTCCTTTATGAGAAGAAGCTTGGAAACATTCTAATTCAACAATAGTTCATTTTTGTATTCCTTTATGAGAAGAAGCTTGGGAATTTTCTAATTCAACAATAGTTCATTTTGAATCCATTTATGAGAAGAAACTTGGAAACATCCTAATTCAACAATAGTTCATTTTTGTATTCATTTATGAGAAGAAGCTTGGAAATATTCCAATTCAACAATAGTTTATTTTTGTATTCCTTTATGAGAAGAAGCTTGGTAATATTCCAATTCAACAATAGTTTATTTTTGTATTCCTTTATGAGAAGAAGCCTGGTAGCAGTTAAGCATGTATGATTTATATAACATTTTGTTATTTTATGAATTATTACCGATTGGTAAACATTTAAACTTAGCAATTCTTGGCTTGTGGAGTATTCATCATTTGGTAATTAAAGCATTTATAATTTAGTCAAATATAAAAGTATATTCTTATACATAAACTCTGTTACATTATAAGAAGCTTAGAAGCAGTCAAGCATTTATGATTTATACAGCATTTCATCATTTTATGAATTATTATTGATTGGTAAACATTTAAACTCAGCACTTCTTGGCTTGTGGAGCATTTATCATTTAGTAATTAAAGCATTTCCAATTTAGTCAAATATAAAAGTATATTCACACACATAAATTCTGTTTGGCTTGTGGAGCATTTATAATTTAGTCAAATATAAAAAATACATTCATATACATAAATTCTGTTTGGCTTGTGGAGCATTTATAATTTAGTAATTGCAGCATTTATAATTTAGTCAAATATAAGGGTATATTCATACACATAAATTCTGTTTGGCTTGTGGAGCATTTATCATTTAGTAATTGAAGCATTTATAATTTATATAGTAAATACGTTCAAATATCTTTATAAATTAATTTGCATATAACTATTTCATAACTTCATTTTATAACGTATGATAAACGTGTTCTAATATTTTACAAAACAAATTCTATGTAGTTATTTCATAACTTCATTTTATAATATGATAATCTACAAATTCTATGTAGTTATTTCATAACTTCATTTTATAACGTATGATAAAGATGTTTTAATATTTTATAAAACAAATTCTATGTAGTTATTTCATAACTTCACTTTATAACGTATGATAAAGGTGTCTTAATATTTTATAACATAATTACCTTCCAGTTTTGCAGTCTAGTTTATTCTAAAGAAGGCAGGTTATTTCATCTATGGAAAGTCATGGCACAGCGTGGAGAGAGTGAAGCCGCTAAATTACCCCATTATTATCATAATTCCTCTAGCAAAGGTTTCTTTTTCCATTTTTGCGTTCTGTTAAAACTATATTTTAATCTCTCAAAAGAATTAAGTAATACACTTTCTTTTTTAAAAAAAAAATTTAATATGTTCTGCTTCTCTGTGTAAGACGAAAAAAAGAAAAAAAAGTTCTTTTCTTCCGACGACGTGCCTGATTTGAATATTGCCTCAGTTTAACTCAAGTATCTTTTCTTTTTTTCTTTTTAATGATTTGATAATTAATTTCTTTTCTTTTTTTATTGAGACAGATAAAAAAAAAAAATAAGATAACTTAACATTTTATTTAAATCCATCAATCACAAAATTAAAAATATGATTTTTTTAAACAAATCACAGCTTTATTGCGTTCCCAATTAGACTGAATCGCGCTAGACGTTTTTAAATGGGGGAGGGGGTGTCTTTTGAATATTTATATGAGGAACAGCCTATCTGTTTCAATACCTTGATGATCCAATGCTTTAATCACTGAAAACATATTTATAGAATCAAATACTTCATAATCTACAAATCCAAAGCACAATGGCAACTCATATTCATTTGTCCTTTCTATAACTTCTCTCAATATCTGGATATGATCTACTGTACTAAAACCACTTTTAAATCCAGCTTGTTCTCTTGGTTGGTGGAAATCCAATGTTCTCTATAGATGAGTTATAATTATCTTGGTAAAATTTTTGTGTAAAACTGATAAAAGGCTGATAGGTCTGTAATTTCTAATATCTTCTTTATCACCTTTTTTAAATATTAATATTAATACTGCATTCTTCCAATCATCTGGTACATCTTTATCATTTAGACATTTGGTATATAACTTTGTTTAAAAAAAATTATATTTCTTCACCTGCTTCTTTTAATATATCAATTATAATTCCATCATTACCTGGAGCCTTTCCTTTCTTCATACATTTGATTGCATGTCTCACTTCTTCATTTAAAATTCTGGGCAATTCGGAAGATGTAATAGATATAGGCAGTACTTGTTCTTTATTACTATATATAAACAAAATATAAAGATAATTTTATAGGTTATTCCTAAGAAATCTCTGGGTTTTTTTTTTTAATTTCCGATGAGATTTGAAATTTATGTAGAGTGGACAAAATATCCGGAACAGTTTATACTCTTGGGGATGTGATGTCGAAAGTTGTCATATTAGCAGTGCTTCTGTGATTTCCCCAAGTATCGAAAATGGCACAGAGCATCTACTAAAATTGTATCAATAAAATTTCTGAGTATTCATTTTCAGATAAGAAGAAAAAAATATTTGATAGACAAAAATGGACAGCATTTATGAATGAAAAGAAAATTTTTTTTTTTTTTTTTTTAACAAAAAACATTTTTGTTAAAAAAGAAATTTTGGTTGTTTTCTATTCCCTCGTGCCAGCAGTATGGTTGGGTGAAGGCCACTGAAACGGTATATTTCTAGGAATTGACCTAGAAATAGACCAGGGAAGAGAAAACAACCGAAATTTTATTTAAAATTATATATAGTACATAAATCAAAGTTTTAAATATAAAAAACAACCCCACCAAACCAAACAGAAATTTGGATAAAACGAAAGTAATTTTTTTTTTTTTAATAAACTGCCTCGCCTCTTTATTATTATTATTTTTTAAAAAACTAAAACAATTTTTTAAAAATAGATACAGTATAATTTAAGAAAAATTAGTTAATGTTTTTTTTATATCTTTTTTTTTTCTCATGTGTCATAGCATTAGCCGGGAAGCGAACCCGGGACAACTGCTTGTAAAGCAGCTGTCGCTGACCTCTCGACCACCAATGCTGCTTAAGTAACTGTTTTTCCCACGTTGAAATAAACAATGAATAAATGTTTTTAGTTTTGATGCATTTTTATTAAAATTTCTGTTAAATGTACATTTGTTATTCATATAAACACACAGCATATTCTGAGATCTTTCAAGTTTATGCTTAGTTGATGACAAATGAATTTATCTTAAAATTAATTCTGAAAATATAGGCTCTCTTGTTTCATAAATAATAATTGATTATGATAATATATTAAAGCGCACAGAAATGATACCTTATTAAAATCTTGACTTTATTTGATATATTTAAATCACTATTAATATATTGTTAAATGTGTGTGTTGCGTTCATCTAACTTTCTTGATAAGTTAGTTTATAGTTTTTCATTAATTACACTATTTAATTAGTCTAATGCTTTTATAAAATATTGTGAATGCCATTGGCATCCACGCACATACATTTAGTTTACCGTTATATCATTTATAACTTATTTTGTGTATATATAAATATACACACACAATTAGAATCCGTTTAGTTTTCAATTATAATTATTATTTAACTAATAATACGTATTTTGTGTATACATAAATATACATACACATTTAGCATATATATATAGAACTACGATTCTAAAAACACAGTTTCACAACTACCTACTTTTTCTATTAGTATGTTATTCTAGCCTTTATTTCATTATTTCAAATGAATTTTAAAAAATTATAATTTGCCTTTAAAACTTGTTTTTTTTTCCCTTTCTAATATGATTAAACTTTTTTTTTTTCATATGTCATAGCATCGGCCGGGAGGCGAACCCAAAGCCGTCTGCAACCAACTACTTGCTTGCAAGGCGGCTGCGATGACCTCTCGACTAACAACGCTTGACTAATATGATTAAACTTTCAAAGTCTTTTATTACTGTATTGTGACTTTTTAATGAAATAATTAGCATAACACAAAGGTAACTCATGTGTTCATCCAGATGTGTGGCAGATTTTTTTATCAAGGATGAATAATGCATCATATTATAATCATGTTTGGTTTTTATAGTTAGTGAAATGATATTCATCTTAACATATTAAATATCCATTACTGATCAACAACAAACAGTGAACTGAATTGACCATGGGATAACTGCGAAAAACAATCTTAAGCAACCTTGAAATTTTTTTAGCCACTATTTTTGTCTATCTGAATGTGACTCCTGTCATTAACCCAGCAAAATAATGGAGTAACTACTATAATGTGGACTAGTATGTACTTTAAAAACTGAGTGAAACCAAGGTAAATATTTATTAACTTGTTATTTAGTTGCAATTTGAACTATTTACTGTTTATATTTATAATAGATGAAATACACAGGCTTATATATACCTGTCTCTATATATGTAATAGACAGGATATGAGCACAGACTTTCACATGACCCACCACTCTCCACACTATCTCATAATACTGATACACCTGAACACATATATGTCGAAAAGATAAATAATCACCAATATATGTATTTCATGCTAAACCAGCAATCATCAGTTGGTCCAGATTACCATCTCTACACATATATGCTACAAGTGCTCAGATATATATTAAGATAGAAAATCCTCATACTTTAATGGACAGGCTTTAATGTACTCCACATTCCAACTCTTCAACTGTCCATCCAATTGAAAATCTGATGATGGAACGCTCAAAGGCCACCCTTAGGCCGAGATTGTTGTCACACCCATGTTGACCTAAAGGTCAATCTGACCCCTCATGTATAGGACATAATCCATTAAATACATATACAAGGGATAGGCAGACATCTCTAATATCTAATAGATGAAATACACAGGCTTATATATACCTGTGTCTATATATGTAATATACTTATTTTTTTCGTTTGGATTTTATTCTCAAAAAGTATTATGAATGACTTATTTTGCATTTTCTTACAATTATCACCACTTTTAGTAGGAACCCAATCATAATCATGATGACTAACTTAAAATTACAGTAGCTTGTTTTTTCAGGTAGCCATCGCATATATAATCTAGATAACTATCTAATATTAGTTCACAAATAAATGTCAAACTATTCTTAAAAAAAATATAAAACAAGATTAGTGATTAAGCCAATGCACATGCGCTTTAAAGATAAATTATAAAAGAATACTCTCAATTTTTCCAGACACAAGATATAGTATTTTAGAAAGAATGGAATGAATCCACCCATTCTTTCGATCCAAACATTTATGTATGGGCAAATCTTAAGCATGTGGAAATGAGAGTGTGAAGGTGTTAAACAATCACTTTAAATTACATTTGATCATTTAACACCTTCACACTCTCATTTCCACATGCTTAAGATTTGCCCATACATAAACGTTTGGGTTGAAAGAATGGGTGGATTCATTACATTCTTTCTAAAATACTATATCTTGTGTCTGGAAAAATTGAGAGTATTCATTTATAATTTATCTTTAAAGCGCATGTGCATTGGCTTAATCGCTAATATCACTATTATATAAAAAAGCATAGTGCTATATAAAATAATATCTCATAAAACAAGATTGAAAAAGTACTCAATCCCTTTTCATCCGGAAATTGGCATGCCTGTCTGATGAGTAATGCCTTCTTGACTTTTTCTCCAGGTTGAACTGTAGGAGACGTCATTGTTCTCCAGTGAGTTGCTGAAAGATATGGTAATTGACTAATGAAATTACTAGCACAGTTTCAATCTTAATTTAAACAGAAATTAATCAACCCTTTATGCATGTGCTCTACTGCTATGCTAAATCAATGTTGCTTCTATTGAATGTGAGGAAACCCTTGATCCAAGGTACAAAATACTGGCTTTGATTCCCTTCTATTTAAACTGCAGTTTGAAACTGCACTAGTAAATCTATTGGTCAATTACATTAATTCTAACATCTCTTAATATTAACATGCAGTAAATGTTAAAATTTCATGAGTTTTAATATATGTAATAAAGAATATAGAAGTGAAGTGAATAATGTAAAATATTCACACTCTCATTCCAAGGTACTTAAGATTGGCCTATATAATTTAATTTAGGTACAAACAATAGGATGGTTCCTCAGCTTGTGCCTTAGGTTGAAAGTTTCCTCACATTCAATGAAAACAACATTGATTTAATATAACAGTACAGCATGTGTGTAATTAAATAAAAGATATTGTGTAAATTATAAATTAAGTATATTGTATGTGTGTGTGTGTACAACTTTTCAATTATTTTCTTTTACTGCAGCTTTCCTTCACTTTATTTCATTTGTAAATTTTGTTCTTAGCAATTCATTTTATTGAATTGTTTCTTCATTAGTTTATTGAATGGTTTCTTTCTTATTTTTAGAGTGATTTTCTTTCAGAAAAGTAGAACCAGTATTTTTATCTTGATAAGTGAATTAACAAAAATATTTTATCCCCCAAATATTGTTATCGAATTAAGTTTACTAATAACTATAATTAACGATTGTTATTATTTAACATGGATTAATCTTATTATACATAATATATGTGCTTACTGAAATAGGAACAGAAAACAAAATTATTGATATCAACATAGATGAAACCACTTCATAGTTATAAATGGAAAGAATAATTTGAAGTGAACATTCTAATGTCTCACACAGCAGGCACACACTGAGTTAAACTATTTTTCTGAAGGCTTATGGTGATGGTGTTTTAGTTGTATTTATATATTGGATTATTTCTATCATCTAATATGAGTATTGAATAACTTTAGAAAACTTTATTTAAATATACCAAATACATTCAACTGTTAGTAATAAGACTCAGGTTAGTATATGCACAATGTTTCAAGAGGTGTTATTCTTCCCTCTTCTTCTGGTGTTGCTGGCCTGACCAGTGATGGTATTAGCATGGGAATCAAACCTGGACCCTTAGATTCTTGAGTATTGAATTTTAAAGTAATAACTCTAACTATTTCAATACTCACATTAGATGATGGAAATAGTCCAATCTATAAATACAATTAAGTTAAACTGTATGTTATTTAGAGAACCATGTGAATCAATTAAACAGTTTTTCAGATCAATGTGCAATTTATTATTTTCTTGTATAACATTGACAACTTTAATGTATAATAGTTTTTGATTATTACCGTTGATAGTTTGATATTAATTGCATTTTCATAAAATTTATTTTGGCATCTTTTATTAAAGCATAATTATTCAGCTCTTTATATTATTAAAACTCGCATTAAGTAATATTACATCACCCTCCCCATAATCTTTTAATAGCCACGGTTTCAATAAACCACAATTTCAAAAAAAAAATTAAATAAAAAATTTAAAAATTAGTCTAAAACATTTTGTGAATTTTTATTTTTTTTAAATTCACAGTGGATTAAACACGGAGAGACCATCTTGCAGTGGACCAATAATATTTGAAAATGGCGATGATGATGATAATTGTTGGTACTGTCATTGAAAATGACATACAAGAAAATAGCTGCTGCTAACATTTACAAACAAAAACAACAGTTTGAATTTAAAAATTTAAGTTGTCTTTGAAAAAGCATACCAATATTAATCGTTAAACAAAATAATGGGTATGCTAATAGAAGCTTTATCGATAAATGCCACAAGGCAAAGCATTTAAAATCTGTATCTAGTTATCCTCATCCCTAAACCGGTTTCAAGCTATTGGCTCTCTTCAGTGAGACACTAGGATATTTCAGACACTAGATCTAAAATACCAATTCAAGGCCAGTACTTATCTAATACTTAACTATTAAGTAGAAAATCTGAAATTTTCAGACACTTAAATGTATGACTTGATTTTATTTAATATTAATAATTATATTTTTAACATCACATCACAATGAATTGTCTTGGTAATGTTTCAATTTGTTCTTCAGAACATAAAATTATTCTTAATTAGGAAAATAGAATAAAATTTATCAGTACAATATTAATTACATATTAAAATATTACTTTATTTTAAAAAATGTGCGTATAATATATTCGTTATATATGTTTTACATGCAATGTATATTATGTGTGTGCGTGCATGTACAAAATGGCCAAATTTAATTAATACATTTTGGTTTTCTATTTTTAACAATGTTATTATTAAATAAATACTTTAAAACAAATCATTATATAATCTAATGTTTATGTTGTTGGGAAAGATAGATCCCCCTAAGTTGTTGTTTTTTATCTAGAGTTTAGATCTAGTGTATAATTATGAATGATTTTGATTTATATATAAATCTGTTATTAATAATGTCTGACAAGCATTTTTTTCTAAATTTTTTCTAGAATAATTTTAATTAATGAAAAAATCCTATTTTAAACTTTCATACTAAAATTTATAATTTATAAATAAATTTTAAAGTAATAACTTTAAAATGTTTTTTTAACCTTTTTTAAATAATAATTATTAATTTTTTTCACTTTATTGTTCTTTATAGTATATCAGTTTTATGGTACATTTAATGTTATATTTTTATGTAATCTTACATTATTGTGAAAATTACATGTTCAATAAAATCCATAAAAAAAAAAAATGACATTTTAGTAGTCAACAATTTTCAAATAATTCTATTATCAATATGTCCACATTACATATACATAATTAAACAATCATATCTTTAAAATTAATTAGAATGGATTTGAACCCAGACTTTCAAGCTCCCTTTAGTTATCCACTCCACCTTATACAACTAATACACATGACCACATACATACAAAAAAATAAATGATCTCCAATATATGTATTTCATGTTGATCTAGCACTCATCAGTTGGTCCAAATCATTATCTCCCATATATATATATAATCAGCGCTTGGTTTATATTAACATAGCAAATCTTCAAACTTTAATGGACAGGCTTTAATTTATTCCACCCTCCAACTCTTCAGCCATCCATATCCTTGAAAATCTAACAATGGTATGTTCAAAGCTCTTGTGTTATGTACAGAAATCTTATTTTGCTAATTATTTTTGTTGATGTTTTTAGATATAATTTTTAATTTAAGTTGCACATACACACACACACACACATATATATATATATATATATACTATAAACAATCAAAATTAAAAGATTGCATCTGTCATATCTCACCTTGCCTTCAAATAATGAACTAGTCCAGATTCCATCTTATCTAGATTGGACTGAGCATCCATCACCATGAAGCTATGTATATACAGATAGATAATGCATAGCCAATGGCTAGAACTGGCCAATAGTTGATGATGCTCACAGAGTCTAAATGTTTATCATTAAGAATGGAGATCTGGCAATAAATAGTCAGGTTTTTTGAAAGTATGATCAGAGAACTATTTTCAAACCTGAATTGCAGTATATATTATGTTCTCCAGAGAACTCCTGTCAGACCTGAAAGACAGTGTCCACTTTCTCCAGACAATAGTTATCAAAGCTGCAGTAAGCCCACATTAAGGACTGGAAGTTGCTGAAACCACATTGACAAGCCGTCATAGTGCAGCCAGAAGGGTCATTGAATCTACTTATGAGGCAGGCTGGCCAAAATGCAACTGGAAGGAGGCAGCCTGGCCAAAATGCAGCTGGAAGTGGTAGAAAACTATAAGGACAATTACAGTCCCTTCTTCCATAGTTATATCCACAACTAGAGCTATACCTTGTCAACAATAGTAAATGGGGTATAGCCATTGTAAATATATTTTAAAGACAAGTATATATGTGTTTTCAATTCTGTAATAAATATAATATTAGAATCATATTTACACTTGTTTGTATTTACATTTGTTTGCATTTACATGAGTCTGTGATATATATATATATATATTAAGTCACATATTTAATCCAGATAAAACATAATAGTTGGTGCAGTTGACTTTTTTTTTCTTTATAGGTGGGAAAAAAAATTTTAAACAATAAAATCTTACCCCTGTGGGTTAAAATTGACGGCAAATATTATTTGCATTATCGATAAAATATTTTTAAAATCAAACAAGAATGGTTATTCTTATTAATAAAGGCAGAAACTCCCTCCAGCAGGTTGTTAGATTTTGTATTGAATTAAGGATTGACACTTATGCAAAAAGCTGTCAAATAAAGATTAAAAATCAATTTGATTGGTTACTCCCACAAATAAAAAGAATGTTATTCTCTCATGGCATGAAGAGCGAAAAAAAGAAGCTAAAATTGGCTCAACTGAAGCATTTGATCCCGCCTATCCAAAGAATTAGCCAAGCTATAAAGATCAAGTACTCTTCTATCTCCAGACTAATCAAATAGAAAGCCTGAGTTAAAATTAGCCACACTCATGTCTACTATGGGCTCCATACTTACGAGGTTCTTAAAATCTAAGCAACTCCTGTGCTTCTGGCAGACCTTGATTTTGACAAGGCATTGTCTTTACTAATTCACCTTCTTACTCCAAAATCCTAATGATAATGCAGAGATACTTGTCAATCTTTGTATATAAGGAGAAAAAGAAAAGCTAAAGATTTTGCTACTAACATTAAAAAATAGCTTTAAAAATGAAATTTCAAAGACTTCCTTAATAAATTTCTGTGAGAATATTTTATCTAATGGATCCTGACATACTATTTGATTCCATTGTCTCTCAAGTGACTCTAGTGTAGTCAACAGATATTCAAGCAAATCCATTGGAAAAAATGGAGTATAGCATTCAAACTGTTGAGCAGAAAACTGGGTTGATCAAGCACCCAGCTGACAGTAAAAGCTACTGCTTATATGTATCAATAATAATAAGTAAAAACATTATAGATATAGTCAACTGATACATGCACACACTGAATCTCCTCAGCAGTATACACTGTATACATGTTGAAGGCATGTCAGTCATATAAAAGATGCTTGTTTTACATGGAAAAAACAAGTTGCTAATAACAGAATGGAGGAGTCCATTCCAAAAAGTCAGAAAGGTAATTGAAAAGCTAAAAAACAAATGCCAATATAAAACAAAGTGAGAGGCATTGACTCCACTTTTAAATGCAGAATGCTTATTAATGATACACTTGTAACAATGGAACTGGACAAACACATCTGCAATGTCCATTGTGTCAAAAATAACATATCAGCTGCTGCATTACCAAAGCAATCTAGTAACACTTTTCGGTCAGGCATGGATTACCAAGGCAATTTAATAACACTCTTGAATCGGGAAAGAGTCAAAGTGGCAATGCCCAATAAAACTATATTTGCCTCTTGCTGTATCTGTTTGGCAGTAGAGCAATTTATTAGGACATGACTGGTTCATTCACTTAAGTTTTACAGGGGCGAAAGTGAATCAGTCACAATAATAAATCCAGAGTCTACCCATAAGGAATTAATAATAATCTGGGTTTGAACCCTAAAATAATGCATAAAACTAAAAGTGAAAAAAGTAGATAAGTACTCATATCCTATGCCACATGTTTAAGAGACCCACCAAATAGATTCCAGCAATGAATGATCAAAATGAAAGAATTACAAACAGTTGTGTGATTAAAACGATGGACAACATCATCTTCACAGAAACCAACTAAATTTAAATGACATGTCACCAGACATCACCAAAGCCTCATCAGATGACAAAAAGTTGCCAAGTCAACAGTGATAAGCCATCAGCCAACTGTAATAAACCTAAAATTCTGAGATCCATGGATGACAACACTGGGCCTGCTGAGAAAATCACCAAGCCAGAAGAAACTACAATGTGAGGAAGATGACTAGCAATGCACCTGAATGGCCATTTCCAGAGCTAATTTTAACCAGGATGAAGAAATGTCATTTCTCCCCTCACCTTCAAATAATGAACTAGTCAAGAGTCTGCATTATATAGATCGTATTGAGTGTTCATCACTTTGAGCCTACACATGTTCAGATAGATAACATATAGCCAATGGAAAAAATGGGCCAATAGGTGATGATGCTCACTGAATCCAAATGTTTTCATTATGCAAGGGGATCTGGCAACAAATAGACATTTTTTTTGAAGGTAGGATCAGAGAATTATTGTTAAACCTGAACTGCAGTATATATCTTCTCCAAAGAACTACTGTCATGCCTAACAGCATTTACCTTCTTCAGACAATAGCTATCAAAGCTAAATGATTGATACAGTAAGGCAAGTTCATATGTAGGTCTGGAAGCTGCTAGAATCCCACATTGGCATGAGGAAAGCTGCCAGAGTATAACCAGAAGGGTCATTGGACCTACAATGCAGGTTGGTCAAAATATAGCTGTAAGTGGCAGAAAATTTATCAGGGCAATTGCATAGATCACCCAGAACTAACTCATTAATAATAACAGGTGGAATATAGACATTATAAATATATTGTAAATATGAAGTATATTTATATTCACGTTTTGCTACTAAATATAATATTAGAAATATATTTACATGTGTTTGTTTTTACATTTGTTTGTATTTACATGAGTCTGTGATTATTAAATTACATATATAATCCAGATGAATCATAATATTCATGCAAACAAACAATAACATTATTTTTGATCATCCAGGAAACCATCAATTATTAATTGGCAGTTCTGAGACTAAACATGTTTTCTCTATTTACCTATAATAGCTCTTTTGTCCTGAGTTTAATTTAAAAGTAAAAAGAAATCCTCTTCTATTTCTAACTCAAATTGTATTTAATCTCATATCAATATTTTTAAAAATATATGGATTTAAAAGACACATTTTTCCTTGATACCCTGCATTTGGTATTTCACCTCCAGAGAATTACATGTTAAATGGATTTAATATGATATGAACAATGGAAATTAACGGATTATATTCATGTCACTAACCAAAGAATAACTTTGCATTTGATGTTGCCAGGAAATAATCAATTATTAATTGGTAGTCCTGGGGCTAAACAAATTTTCTCTATTTATCTATATCCTGAATAATTTAAAAGTAAAAAAAATTCCCTTCTACTTCTAACCTAAGAGCTTATATGAAATTAACCCAGACAATTCTTTATCTGCTGTACATACATATTAAAATTGGATCTTCCTATAAATGTACACTAATAAAAATATTGTAATAAACTGTAATTATATTCCAAGTAATGATAAATAAAATAAATTCCCATATAAATTTTAATCAATAGTAGTACTTTCAATTATATTCATAATCATTTTCAACTAAACTAACTTAATTTCAAAATGGAGTAAAACAATATCAACCAGAAACAACATGTCAATTTTCATATCCCATAATTCACTAATCTTAATATTTACTGATTGTCTGTTTATTGTTGTGTTTTTATAACAATTAAATAAAAATTTACCTCTTTAATTTTTTTTTTTTTGTGTGTGTGGATGTAATGCTTCATATATTGGGGAGATAAGATATAGTATTGAAAAAAGAGTTAAAGAATGTAAGTTATTATATAAAAGAGTATTGAAGATAATTCAAAGAGATAAAAAAAATAAAGGTGACTTATTTACAGAATCAATGTTTCACGATCAAGATAGAAATTGTAAATGTAAATTTAATTTTGATATAAAGAGAATTAAGATTTTAAATCAAGAAAGAAATAATGGGAAAAAAATTAAGAGGCAATTTTTATTAATCATTATAAAAATACAATAGTAAACAGATAATCAGCGAATATTAAGATTAGTGCATTGTGGGATATGTAAATTAACGTGTTTTCCAGTTGATGCTGTTTTACTCCATTTTGAAATTAAGTCAGTTTTGAAAGTACTACTATAGATTAAAATTTATATTGGAATTTATATTGTCATTTACTGTTATTTGGAATATAATTACAGTTTATTATATATATAATATAGTTAATTCTGCCTAGACATCACTGATCAATAACTGTTGCCATAGCCATAAGTAAACTAAAAGTTGAATACCCACTTTTCTGCTATTGCTTAGATCTTATAAAGGATGCAATTGTAAGCTGTAATAAATAATGGAATGAAATTATAAATATCTGACAAATTTTTAATACATTACTATAAATCAATCAAAAATTATGTTAGAAGCTAAATTAATAATTAATCAATTATAGAACCAGGTAGTAAACATGATTTTTAGTATCTGCATAAAGCCTTGAAAATAAATGATATAGATGAAGTAAGACTATTGTATTAAAATATTTAAGTGTTTCAAATTTTTGGTGTTGTATATATTATTTTTAATCTTATTCTTTAAGAAATGATGAGTAGAGGCTTAGTAAGTGGGAAGCCATTAGTTGTAATCTTTTCTTAAGTCACTACATTCACTAAAGAGACCATTTTAAACTGGATTTTAATGAGGAAAGAGGTTCAGTTGGCAAGGATTACATGATTAGACCACTCTATTTAAGGATCCCCGGTGTCATAGAAGTAGAAGGACCTATAAAATGTCTAAAATGGCATGTCTTGAGGTTATCACACCTGTAATATTAGTCATTACTATGGTAGAAATAGTAATAATATAAGTAGAAGTGGTAAAGCAGGAGACATTGGTAGTACTAAAGATAAGTATTGGAAATTAATTTTTATTAAATATAGATTCCTGGAAAACTCTTCAAGATCTGAGTGGAAGACTGCATTGGTGGCTATGAAGCTATCATGATTTATGATCAATATAGTTGCTCTTAATGATATTTGTCTCCCAGAAAAAAATTTTAATGGATGTATTTGTTTTAGAATGGAAGATCATTCAGTGAAAGGAGAATGCATGGTGTTGAATTTGGGGTAATGTCTAATTTAGTAACTTCTATTGCTGAAATATCTTATTGTATCAATGAAACAATAACTATTCTAAAACTCACCTTTCATCATGATACTAATACTCATGCCTCATTCCAACTTTAGATTCAGAGAAAGGAAGCCTTTATTCCTTGTTGGATAACATTAATGTAGCAATACCAGATAAAAAGTAAAAATTGTCTTCTTGGAGACTTTAAAGAACATATTATTAATAGTAGACTTTGATTAAAAATTACTGAAAACAACAATATTGGTGGTGTAAATTTAAAAAAAAACGTGTTATGTTTGAAAATTTGCTAAATACATGAATTGACTATCACAAATACTTTGCTTAAAGGAACACTGAAACATCCTTGCTCAAAACAATAGTAATAACATTTAATAAATTACAAATGTGTGAAATACAGGCACTCTTCACATACCTGGAGCCTAATTGTAAATATAGGGGATTTGAACCCAGACTTTTAGGAATCCTTCAACTATCCATACTATCTACATGTATGTGATCATATGCACCAGTGATATGAGATAGTATGGATAGTTGAAGGATGCCTGAAAGTCTGAATTCAAATCCCCCTATATTTAATAAATTACATTATATTTAAGTATCAGAATATAAATAAGTTTGCTATACTGATTATAGAATATTATAATATTTGCATTAAAAATAGATATTATTTCAATCATATTCACAATAAAATAGATATTTGTTCTTTAAAAGGATCTACTATATGAATTAAATGTCAACAGCTGTTAAACATTAAAATTTCACCAAAAAAAAATCATGATTGATTTTCTGACAATGAACTTATTATTAATGATTTGGTTACAAGGTAATGTATGTCCTTTTTTGCTTGGCAGAATAATAGTTTAAATATGGAAATTAATAATAGATTTAAAGAACATGATCACTATCTCATACTAGCACATAATTGTTATTAAACAAGGCAAAACTCTCCATGCAGTAGTGCCACACTGTGCCAACCAGAGTAATCAATGGATGCCAGAAGTCTTGTGCATAAAATCCCTATCTAGTGCCTACTCATCCAATATTCCCAGACTACTTTTTGGCTTCTGGCTTTCGTCAGTGAGGAGCCTTGGATCTGAGAGCACTGCACCTAGATCTTAGTATCTAATGGAACCCTCCACCAGCCACCTTTTAACTCTATTTAACTACAAAACTATGAGAATGAAATTGAAAACATAATATTTTAAATCTAAGCTCAATAGCTTATATAGTCATATGGGTCTGAACTACACACAAGCTTTCTGGCATCCATTGATTACTCTGGATGGCACAGGGTGACACTACTGCATGGAGATCAATGGATTAAGATGCAGATATTTTCTGACTGTGACCATGCTAGATATTTTTGGTGCATTGAAAGCAACATATGGCTTTAAAATATATCACAATTCTAGTAAATCTAGCAATAATACTCTCCCACATGATGTCAATGATATTTTGAGCAAATGGAAGGAATACTATGATCATCTTTTGAATAATGATACAAGAATCGAGATGATAACCTAAATGATATATCCATTTTATCTACTCATTTAAACTCAGGTAAAGATATCCAGCTTAGTGAAATTAAAACATTTCTTCATAATATTAAGTAGGTAAAGACTGGTCCCGATGAAATACCTGGAGAAATTTTACTATATGGTGGTAATATGTTAGCTTCCAAAATTCATTGGAATTTTTAAAATTTCAGAATCCATGAACTTTTATCACCTAGACTTAAGGATGCTTTTATTATTTCACTTTTTAAAAACAAAGGGAGTAGACAAGAGTGCAGTAATTATTGTGAAATATTATTATTAGTCACTACAGCTAAGATACTTTCAAGAATTTTATTGAATAGTTTGCTTCCAGTGAGAAATAAATGGATGTGGATTTAGAGAATCAAGAAACATTATAGATAGGTTTTTGTTGCCAGTCAATTGCAAGAAAAATATCAAAAACAAAAAAAGTGATTTATTACTTTTATTGATTTGTTTAAAGCATTATATTCTGTTAATAGTATAGGTCTATGGCATTGTTTGAAATTAATTGGTTGTCCAAATAAATTATTAATATTATATAGCTTCTACATAATAAAATGCCAGGAAGAGTTACTATTACAGGTAGAAAATGAGGTATTTGAAATGAAAACTGGTGTTAAATGAGGGTTTCTACTTGCTCTAGTATTGTTTTCAACTTTTATGGCAGTAGTCTTTGGAATTGTTTATAGGAAGCATAGTCAAACATGAATCAAAATACAGAACAGATTTCATAGTGAGATTTTTAATTTGAGTCTATTAAAAGTGAAAACAAGAACTTCTTGGAAGATTCTGGATTCATAGTATGATAATGATTATGCAATTTTTGCTAGTCCCAAGATGCTTTTACAGAATGTACTTCATGTTTCGAGTGCAACATATCATCATCATCATCATCAACCATTATCAATCTACTGCAGGATGAAGGTCTCTCCAAGTTTAATCCATCTTCTCCGATCTTTAGCTTCTCTTCTCCATATCACCCCTACACACTTTCTTATTTCATCCATCCATCTCACATGTGGTCTATTTTTGGATCTTTTACAATCTCTTGGAATCCAGTTTAAGATTTTAATTGTCCATCTATTATCATCTCTTCTAGCAATATGTCCAGCCCAACTTCACTTTAATCTTTTAATTTTTTTGATGAGGTCAGTAACACCTATTTGTTCTCTTACCCATATATTGCGTTTTCGATCTTTTCTTGTTACTCCCGACATACATCTCTCCATATTTCTTTGAGTAGTCTGAAGTCTCTGTATTGCTCTTCTATTAAGTGTTCAAGTTTCAAATCCATAAGTAAGAACTGGTAAAACACATTTGTTAAAACCTTCCTTTTCAAACACATAGGCATATTTCCTTTTAGTATCAAGTTATTTCTACCAAAAGCACTCCAACCAAGTTTAATTCTATGATTAATTTTATCCATTATGTTTCTATCTGTATTAATAATCTGACCAAGGTATTTGTTACTGTTAACTTCTTCTAACTCATCATAATCAATCTTTATTTTCACATTTTGAGCAAATCGATTAAACATTACTTTAGTCTTTTTAACATTTATCTTTAGTCCTACTTTCCTACTTTCATCTGATAACTCCTGCAACATTTCCTGCAGCTCTGAAGCATTATTTGCAAAAACAACATATAAGGTTTGTTTATTAATTAGTTTTCAAAAAACTCTTAAGTTCTTTTATCAACCAGTAATGGGCAAAATCCTCAACAATTTTTAATTTGGATAAATATCAACCTAAGAATGTAAAACAGTTTAAATATCTTAGTAGTTTTATTAGTAAAAAGATGTTGAAGTATCTGCTACTGCTTTTAACAACAAATTAAAAGATAAATTATTTCATCACAGGGAAATAAGTACAACAACAAAGCTAGTTTTATATATAGCTCCTATTTTACCTAATTTGTTGTATGGAAATGAAACTTAGACATCCTAACAATGCAATATAAATGCATTAGAAAAGTTTCAGTTAAGGATGCTTTATAAACCTTTAAAAATAGAACAGAAAAATTAGAAAACCTATCAAACTCTTCTTCAACTTGTCTGGATGTGGCTTTACTGAGTCCATTATTATAAAATCACATCTTCACTGGATTGGGCATTTAGCATGAATAAGTAATGCAAGACTTTGTTTTAGGATGAAATTGAGCATAGTTTTCAGGGGAGAGGTAGACCCTATAAACCTTAAAATTATTACTTCAAAATCAAAGAAGTGCGATAACATTCCCATTGGCAGATAGGAAAGAGAGGTAAATTGGCAATCTACAATTACACATAATGCTGAAGCATATCAGGAAGAAAAGTTTTTGGTTGAATAAATTAAAATACATCATAGCGAAATATCAAGTAAATAGGAAAATGTACAAACATGTTCTATACATTAACATTTTTGTGTTTCACAGACTGGTTTGTATAATCATTGCAAACTCATTTCTTGAGCAGTTTTTCTCTCACCCTTTCCTCCTTCTTTCTTTGTTTGAATTGGAATGGTCAAATGCCTTATTGATTATTATTTTATATAACAAAATTAATATTACATTTCTATATTGGAACTTACAAGTTATGTTTTTACTACAGAAGCAAATGTAAGTAGAGAGATTTGAACTTAAATACAGACTAAAAAATCCTTAGTCTGTATTGATCCTGCACTACATCTCAAGAAAGAACTACACATGAACACAAATATGTGAAAAAGATAGGTGATCCACAATATACATATGTTGTGCAGAATCGGCACTTATCAGTTATAATCTCTCACACATATATACAATCAGTGATTGGTTTATATTAAGATAATTTCTTAAATTTTACTTCAATCTTCTCACATTTCCAACTATTCAATCATTCATTTTCACTGAAAAATCAATGATGGAATGCTAAAAGCCCTTATTGGATTTGATATTGTAGTCATACCTATGTAGATATTATGTCAATCCAATCCCAACTCCTCTTATTATTGGCATATTAGGTGTCCATATATATTAATAGGACAAGGAATGCTGAACTTATACTATGATGTAATCTATGAGTATGATCACAATATCAATCCAATAAGGGCTTTGAGCATTCCATCATGAGTTTTTCAATGAAATAGATGTTTGAATAGTTTGGAAGAATGAAAATATTTTTGTCCAGTAAAGTTTAAGAATTTGCTATCTTAATATAAACTGAGCTTTGGGTATTTATATGTATGGAAGATTATGATCTAGCCCAATTGATGAGAAGTGGTTTTGCACAAAATACGAATCGTTTTCGCATGTATGTGGTCGTACGTAGAGGACAAATATAGACTGAAAAATCCTAAGTTGAAATTCCTCCACTTACATATATAAAAAACATTAAGTATAAGCAAATTACATGTTGCTTTATAAGCAAATTACACAAATATTATGTAATTTATATTATTGGCACACGAGCTGTAAACTTTTTAGGATTTAACAAATCAAAATAAATTTTATCTGCATCTAGATGCATTAGCTTATAAATTTGGAATTGCAGAGTTTATTCATAAACAAATGCGTGTCAGTTTATTTTCTTTCGGTGGTCGAGAGGTCAGCGCGACTGCCTTGCACTTGCAGGCAGTTGCCCGAGTTGCGGGTTCGCGTCCCGGCCGATGCTATGACACTTTAAAAAAAAACATTAAAATATATTTATGTATATAGTTACAGGTTTGACTGCTTATAAGTTTAAGAGCTTTAATATGACAAATTACTTCTTTTTTGGAAAAAAAATATCTTTAATGAGAAGAACAGTCATTGAAAGTTTAAAGCATTCTGATTAAAAATCTATCAATTTACAAGAAACAAATAAAGGTATTCGAAAGAAAGTCGTTTTACTATGCAAACTTAATTTCATAAAATTGATCTTCCAGTATTTCATTTTCCCTGGAGAACAATTAGAAAACTAAAGCTATAAATGATTATATACATTAGTTATACTTCAATGGTTTACTTTACTACACTATTTCAAATATATAAATAAAGACATATCAAAATAGACAAATACAACCCTCACCCCCTGAGATGCACTTCTGGATAAAACAGCTCTTGTCAATTATCTCAGATAACAATCTCTCATATGTTCTATTCACCATTGTTTAATATTTTGTAGCATTCCCAAATTTAGGGGGAAAGGGAATAATGGTTAAATTAAACCATAATACAGTTATATTTCCAAATTGATAGATTAATCTTTGAATTAAAAAGATTTTTAATAAATGTGTTTTACCAGTTCTTAATTATGGATCTGAAATTTGGACACTTAACAGAAGAGCAATATAAAGACTTCAGACCACTCAACAAAGTATGGAGAGATGCATGTTAGTAGTAAGAACAACAAATCAAAAACAAAATACATGGGTGAAAGAACAAAAAGGTGTAATTAACATCATTGAAAAAAATTAAGAAAATAAAGAGGAGTTGGGTTGGACATATTGCCAAAAGAGATGACCTTAAACTGAATTTCAAGAGATTTAAAAGACCTAGAAATAGATCACATGTGAGATGGATTGATGAAATAAGAAAATGTGCTGGAGTGATGTGGAGAAGAAAACCTAGAGATCAGAAAAGGTGGATGAAACATGGAAAGATCCATTCTGTGATGGACTGATAATGGCTCAAAAATGATCATGATGATGGGAAAGCTAAACATGATATAATAAACTCTAGACTATCAATTGTAGTAATAATAAGAATATATTTATCTAAAGATGATGTTGAGATTTTGGCTAAATTAAATGGCTAAGCCTATTAATATATGGAGTGTCTGAATTAAGTTCAGGCCCATATAATTTTTTCATTTGGAGAGCTAAACTTTAAAGACATGCAGATATCTAAAAGTTTCAGATCTTTTTGACAATTACCTTTTAGATAAATGCTTGGGTTGGTTTTTTTGAATCTAGTGTCCCAACTCCTCACTGAAGAGACCCATAGGTCGAAACCAGTTGGGGGATGGGGACAATCTAATATAAAGATGATTTGAATGCCTTCTCTTGTAGTAGCATTTATAATAATAATAAAAAAGCTTATTTAGAGCTCATTATCATGCTCTTAATTTTACATATTGGTAAATGCAAGCTATATATAAGTCATGTGACATCTGACTTTTTATTATATATATATATATATATATATATATATTATTATATATATATATATATACTTTAAGTTTTTTTCTTGAAGATTAAATAATAACTAAGCAGTAGAACTCTATTATCAATAGTGGTCTGTCCCATGGTTAAGTCCAGAGAGTAGTTACATCATCAATTCATCCAATTTTCCACTCCATTCTCTTCATTGTCCAGCTTTTCAATTTCATGTAACTTTTCCTAACTCTTATATCATCCAACAATGTCAATATTCATCCTTTCTTCTCATTTACACTTACCATTCTCTTTAAAACATTTCATTGAACTACACTTTTTTCTTTATATATGTACAATCCAGTTTCTCTTTCTCTTTCTAAATTTTTTAAAATCATTCTTCTTTCTTCATTTATTTTATTCATCCAACTGATTTTTTTCCATTGTTTTACATGATTACATCTCAAAGGCTTTAAATCTGTTCCTAATTTTATTATTAATTGTCCACGTGTCACAGATACTACAATAGGTATGTGCCACACATAGCTATTAAGATTGATCATCTTCAATAATACTTTGATATTTAGCTCTTATTTTAACACCTTTTATTTTAATATTTCAATGCCTTATGATATAGAGATTAGTGTATTGGTTTTCCATGACCACAATTTGAAATTTGAATTGAGGTAAAACTTAGGATTTTTCTTTCAACTATTTGAAGATTTCTGAATAATCCTACTCATCTTTATTTCCATGCATTCATTTGTTAATTTGTAAACTGGTATCTGGCTATTCTTAGTTGTTCCAGATTAATCTGGATAGTTAAATGAATGAGGAGATATTTACCATGTGACAAAATTAGGATTGAATATGTACTGCATCCTTCATTGTTAATAAAAGAAAGGAGTCCTGATTTAGTTTGTGCTCATGGACATTTTGAAATCTAAAAACCACTGCTGGCACATTCAACCGATAAATGACATAAATATTGAATAAAAGTACTTTAAATTCATATTTTAGAAATTATAAGCTAGTAAAAATAATATGCTTTATTTTATTAGGGATCTTTTTTTTTGAATTTACCTCCATAAAATATTTGAAATATGATGGTGCAAAGTGCTAGAATTTGCAGGGAGGGGGAATGATGGTTTGACCGATACAAAGTATAGGTCAGGGATTGCAGAAGTCTGATCAAACCAAGCCTATAATTTCCAAATACTAAAACATTATACTATATGCTCATATGAAATAAAGCATATTATTTTTACTAGCTTATAATTTCTAAAATACGAATTTAAAGTACTTTTATTCAATATTTGTCATTTATCAGTTGGATGTGTCAGCGGTGGTTTGGGCTGGTCTTTAGATTTTAGAATGGCTGTGAGCACAAACTAAATTGGCACTAAGAAAGATCCTTCTTATATGGATTAGGAAAATTTATTCACATTTTCATATTTATAGTTTTTTGATAAACTTTGATTTCTTTACATCCTTAAAGTAATTCAGTTGCATGTGAAAATTAATAACAATCAAATAAATGAAATGATATTATTTGACTTCTCACAATCATTTAAATCACATATACTCATAAAGTGTTCAACCTATTAAGAATTAATTTATAACTGCTTTTCATCATGTCATAAAGTTTGAAATTGTGTTTGGAAGCTGATATGCATATGTCATCTACCACTAGTATCATCTGATGACTATGATCATGTATTACTAACATCATTCTATATCAGTGCAATCTAGTGAATATATGAATAAATATAATAGAAATAAAATTCTCCATACAGTAATGCCACCCAGTGCAAGCCAGAGTAATTAATAGATGCAAAAAGATTTGTGCAAAAAATCCCTATCCAAGTCTACTCTTGCAACATCCCCAGCTTAGTTTCTAGCTTGTAGTATTCCTCAGTGAGGAGCCTTGGGTCCGTTCATGATTTGCACTGGGTGGCACTATCCTACGGCAAGTTTGGGGCTTGTTATAACAGGTTGTGTAAGCATAGGGAATGATGATCATGTGATATGAATAATATGTTGAAAAATAAATAAAACAATCAAAAAAAAGAAGCCAAATTAAAAGTCAATAAAGATAAGAAAATTTCATCGTTAATGATTATTAGACGACAAAAGAAAAAATCATTTTAGATAATAGTATAAGATATAAACAGCAGATGAAAATGCTTACTTATATGTATGAGGCCTTGAGTTTTATCAAACTCTTAATCAGCTGTAGTATGCTTTAAGAAACATAGATAAATAATAGTTAGAAATATAGTTTTCAATGATCTCAAATTTTATAAAACTTCCTCCATGTATAAGATAAATATTTTATTGTTTTTCATTCATGTTAGTGATATTGTAAAATATATTCTATAGCTTCTGCTGGTATAAGGAAATTGTTATGGCCTTATTTGGTACTACTTCAAAAAAAAGGGTAAATTGGAAAGTGAAATATTTAAGAACTTATTTAAAATCTTTATTGCTGTTATTTGCATATTTATATATAGTAAATTAATAAAGTTTACGCATATATTGCCAATTATTCTGGTTTCCCTCTCTCTCGTTCCCTTACTCATCTTTATTTCTTTATGCACTTTTTATTCTATTATTTATACTAATTTTATGATTTTTATTTCTCTCAAATCATGGACTTAAAGTTTTTATCACATCTACTAATATTATTTTCATTTAAATTTTATCAAAAAAGTATGATTTTGAAAACATCAATAGAGATAATAATAAATAATTCATGCCGATCTTTTTTTAAAAATGAAAATGTTCCGATATGAAAATTTAAAGAAATTTTTATTCAGATGTTCATTTATATTCATAGAATTTGCTTTTATATCAATCATATAAAAATATTATATTTTTGAAGTTAATCACTGTGAATACAAATATTAATATTACATATGCTTTAATTTTTGCTTACTAGAACTATTATTAAGGCCCATAAAAATACGTAATAATGTTCTTCATTAGGACTCTAAATTTTAATCTCTTTAATAAAAGAACAAATCTGATATATTCTCTTAAGTGATGAAGCAATATTTTGATAGATAGTATTATATATATTTTTTAAATATAATTTGATTTCAATTTTGCCAAAGTAAAGCATGAATACATTTTTTATTAACTAACGAAATTGTTAGTACAGTTTTCTAATGGATTTCTATATGTTGTAGAAATCTTATATATATATATATATATGGCAGTTGTGTATATGTATAAGCATGGTAGGTTCTCTACTTGAAGACACACATTCAATGCAACAACAAAATTTTAGCATTTGATTATTGACTATAATAGTTTGTATTTGTATTGGTAATATTTTATGCAAGAATATATATTATTAGAGTTTCTGATTAAAGGATCAATGAATGGGAACACATTATTTACTAATTTAATCAACTACATTTATCTTTTATTTAACGATAGATGGACAATTGAAATTTTAAACTGATTCCAAGAGATTGTAAAAGACCCAGAAAGAGACCACATGTGAGATGGATGGATGAAATAAGAAAGTGTGCAGGGGTGATGTGGAGAAGAGAAGCTAAATATTGGCAAAGATGGACTGAACTTGGAGAGACCTTCATCCTGCAGTGGATTGATAATGGTTGATGATGATGAAATATCTGTTTATTGACTAATAATTGATTAGTTGGGGTAAGGCCACTTATTGGAAAAATATTCTAACTGTGCTTGAAAATTTCTCAGCTATTTTAATATATTTTAAGTTCATCCTGATTTGAATCCAAAGTCATGAGCAAACAGATGGATGATCTCCTATAATCATAGTGTATATATATACTTAATATGTACAAAGATAATATTCTGATTGCATCCTAAGAAGACCTTAGCATTAATCATTATGATAAAAGAAATATGTCCAAATAATTGATTAATTAAAAATAAAATTTACAATCTAGTTCATCTTTCTATTAGGCAATTATTTGTATAATCGACTTTTGATCATTTTATTTACGTTTAATAGCTTCATTATCTGTGTGCAGAGCACACACACATATATATATATATTAATAAGATACAATGGAAAACAGGCTATTTAGTTAAAAACTATAATACATTAAAGATCAGCCTGTCAAGCTATTATGCATACGCTTTTTACGAGTGTTAATAATAAATGAATACTTTGATTTCCAACACAAGATATAGTATTTAGGAAAGAATAAAATGAATCCACTTATTCTATCCAACCCAAATGCTTATATATGGGCAAATCTTAAGTACTGGAAGTGAAAGTGTGAGGATAGACCACTCACTTTAAATTACTGTTTACGATGTCTAAATGAATGACGTTGACGAAATTATCTAGAATTTACTAAACGTCATTCTCAAATAAAACTTAAACATATGTAAATAAGCATTTATTTTATATAGCGCATGTTTATAAATTGTAATACATTAAAGATCAGCCTGTCAAGCTGTTGTGCATACTCTTTTTACGAGAGTTAATAATAAACTATAATTGTAGGTATTATTTTACATTTTAGATGTGATATGTTGGACTATTTCTATCATCTATGAGTGAATGTTGAATGTATAGAATATTTTAAACTTTATTTAAACTTTCCAAATGCAAACAACTTGTTAGTAATAACACAAAAATAACCTGTGTTGTCTATTTGTGTGTTATTACTAACAGGTTGTTTGTATTTGGAAAGTTTAAATAAAGTTTAAAATTTTCTATACGTTCAACATTCACTCACAGATGATGGAAATAGTCCAGCATATCACATCTAATAATATACCATCATCACAAACCTTCAGACAAATATTTTACATTTTATTTTTCATATTTGATTTTGTGTCAAGAGCCAGACCAAATTATTAAATATTACAAATTAATAGAAATGAGATAAAACAATTTGTTACTTTATATTTCATTTATTGATACTTGATATAAAGCTCTACGTAAATTATATAATAATAATGACATAACAATTTAGTGCAAATATTGGCCTTGTACTTCAACAATGAGACTATCAATATTAATGTTAATATTATTTAAAGATAATCGCATAGAATTTTTGAGGTTTTTGATTTATCATATTTCATCCTCAAAAATTACTGTTTATACATATATGTGCTGCTGAAAAGACAAGTAATTTTTCTTGAAAAGGTGTGTAAATTTGTATATTTTTCTTCCATCAAATAAAGTTTATAAAAATCTGTCAAAGCAGTATTGTTAAATTATGATTTTAGCACTAAATACACCTAAATCTCAATAAGTTCTGTCCATAAGCTTTCTGGCACATTATTTACATCAGTATCCATTGGACAAGCAAATATAGCAAAATGTGGAGTCTGTTTGGAAGTCGAAAAATCTTTTATCAAATTGATCTACTAATGCCTTCAGTTATTAAGGATTATAGATGTGATATTTTTGTAAAAGTCATATCAATCTCAAAATTATATCACTAATAGGAGATTGTCTTTGAAGCCATTTTATTTTTAAAAAGACCACTCTTAGAAAGTACGTTAGGAGAAAGCAGAAGTCACCATTACTGGCTTTAAAAAAATTGCTTTTGCAAAAATGATAGGTAAAATATTTTAATAACTGTAAATAATTTATTAACTTTTAGACTTTTTTTTGTTTCTTTGATGATAACTAATTCTAAATATATATATATATTTCAATAACATAAAGTTCTAATATCTAATATTTCATTGTTCTAACTTTTTCAATAGGTAACGTGCAACCAATGAACATGTGCTTTTTTGTTATCAGGAAGAACTTTATTTTTATATTTGTTTTCACAATTTTAAAATATTAAAATTTTATTTTTGAAATTTTAATCATTAGAAGGCTTAAATAAAGCTATACATAAAATATAAATTAATTATATAATATTCATTAAAAAAGATTTAATGGCAAAAAAAAACCAAACAAACATGGAGTCATATTTAATGTACACTTGCTAGGTTTATTCAAAAATTTGATGGGCAGAGTTGATATTGAAAGACTTAATTAATCAATGAGAGTTAGTAAAAGACAGCATGTTTCTCCCACCATGAATCAGACAAACATTGCTAAAAAAGATTAACGGTAGGCTGGATCAGAGCCAGTATTGGCGCTTGGGCCAGGGGTGGCTCATATGGGATATATGTCAATAGAAAAATGAGATGCTCTGATATCATCATCATTATGTATTATCCATTGCAGAATGAAAGTCTCTCCACTACTTCCCATCACTCCAACACACTTCCTTATTTCATTCATCCATCTCACATATGGTCTCTTTCTAAGTTTTTTGCAATTTGTTGGAATCCGGTTTAATATTTTAACTGTCCATCTATTATCATCTCTTTTAGCAATATGTCCAGCTCAACTCCACTTCAGTCTTTTATTTTTTTCCTGATGTCAGTAACATTTGTTTGTTCTCTCACCCATGAATTTAGTTTTTAAGCTCTTGTTACTCAATTATGTAATTAATTATATTAAAGAGTAGAAATATAATATAATAATTATATTTAGGAGCTTAACATAGCTGGTAAATAGGATTTTTCTGAAGCTGGTTTTGTAAGCTTTCTATTGTCATTATTATATCTTTCAATTTTGATGTTGTTTTATATCTGGTTGTATATTTATATAATATCCAAAATGAAGTAAATAAAGGTACTTCAATATTCTGATTCATATACTAAAAATGAGATAATCTCTAATTGGATGCATAATAACATCTCCTTAGGTGAAATCAAAGTTCTTGTGCATTATCCAAGCCATTATAAAAATAATTTTAATTAATGCATTCTATAAATAATTTAGTGACAAAATTAATTATCATGATAAATTAATCAAAATCAGTTATATTTACGTAAATAATTGTAATGGGGGGGGGGGGATAACATAATCAATGTCTTGATATAAAAATTACCACAAACTATGAAATAACACATTAAAAGTTTAGTCATGTCAAGCGTTGGTGGCCGAGTGGTTAGCACAGCTGCCTTACAATCATTTGTCCCGGGTTCGCTTCCCAGCTGATGCTTTGACACATGAAAAAAAAAAAGTTTAGTCATTGCATAATTTTTATTTTATTTTTATTTGTACTTAAAATTATAAATCTTTAAAGCAAGCAAATCTTTTAGCATAAAGGACACTGAAGATGAACTCCTACACCCTGCACTGCAATTTGATTAGACTTAAGTTCAGTATAGTCATATGTTCAAAATCATTTAATCGTAATAAGTTAATTCTCTTTTCAGATATCTTATTACAATCACTATGCCTTCATATCTTTAACTTCGCTTTATTTTTCTTCTATTACCATCAAACTTTTCTCTCAGCCCAAATACATTTTCTTTTTCTCTATCCAATTTTAATTACAGCTGTTTAATCAGTTTGATAGGCTCTATACTTATAAAAATTACCTCGTATTACCGTTATAAATAGAACCACTCATAAAATATAATAAACGTTTTTATTTATTGATTCACTTACAGTAATATTAACAAATCAGGTGTCACATGACTTATATATAGCTTGCACTTACAAATATGTAAAATTAAGAGTATGCTAATAGCTCTAAACAAGCTTTTTTATTTATTTATGATAAATGCTACTACAAGAGAAGACATTCAAATCATTTTTATCTTGGATTGTCCCCATCCCCAGACCAGTTTCGACCTATGGGTCTCTTCAGTGAGGAGTTGGGACAATAAAAAAAAATTATCATAAAACAAAATATTATTTATATATAAAAATAAAAATTAATTAGATAACAATCAATTGATTCTGATCTGTAGGTATTCTTTTAATTTACTTATATATACATAACTGTAATAATGTTCAAGGCTAAATGGGTTTATAAGTAACCATCAAAAACAGTCAAGACTTAGACAATCCCAATATTAATAACAATCAACAATTTCTAACTGTTGTCAAGGCAACCTTTATTGTTAAAAGGAGGTTGCTTTGACAGCAGTTTGAAACTGTTAATTATTAGTTATATTGGGATTATCTAAGTGTTGACTGTTATGTTAAAAGAGTTTTATTTAATTAAATTTCTTTTTTTTTCTCATGTGTCATAGCATCAGCCAGGAAGCGAACCTGCTATCCCAGACAACTGCTTGAAAAGCAGCTGTCGCTGACCTCTCAACCACCAATGCTTGACAATTAAACATCTTTGTATCAATAATTTTAATCTCTGTGGTCAAGTTGCAATCTTTAGTGTCTATATAAATATATTAGACCATTAATAAAGGTGGGATTCCAACTTTATTATTAAAAAGGAGGTTGCCTTGACAATGGTTTGAAATTGTTGATTGTTATTGGTATTGGGATTGTCTAAGTATTAAGTGGCTATTAATGATGACTTACAAACCCATTCAGCCTTGAGAGTTATTACACTTATTATTTAAGTAACACTTTGGGTGCAATTTGAGAATGATAATTACAGTTTGTAATTTTACCATTGACTATTTATTTGTCTGCATTCAGAATAGGTTATATTTACCTGTTTAATAAGGAGGTTCATTTAACCTTCTTTGTATCAATAATCTCAATCTGTGGTCAAGTTGCAATCTTTAGTGTCTATATAAATATATCAGACCATTAATAAAGGTGGAATTTCATCTTTATTGTTATAAAGGATGTTTCCTTGACAACAGTTTGAAATTGTTGATTGATATTGATATTGGAATTGTCTAAGGGTTGGCTGGCTTTTAATGATTATATATATATATTAACTGTAAATTTCTAATTTTAATAACATTTCACTTTTTTTTTTAGTTTTTTTTTTATTGTGAGAATATTAAGCAGTCTTTTCAGTTATTACTACAATTGTTTAACAAATGCATTCAAATTTATTTAAATATTATTAACAAATATTCATGATATTTTTAGTTTTGCTTTTCTTCTCTGGAAGTCATTACCTTTGCAGCTGTCAATTGTCCATTGTATTACAATTCATAGAGCAGACTCTTTCATTAGGTTGGATTTTACCTTCTATTCTTGACATCTGATTGGCTGTCAGTTATGTATTGTAACGAGTGCTAGAGGTTTGGCAGTATCTTGATTTATTTCAGTTTTCAACTATCAGTGCTTCCCAAATTAAAATATTACTTATAGATTATTAAAAAAGTGAATGGAGGTAGTTTTCTTTTTTGAAATTTCAAAGCTTATCTCTATCTGGAAGATATGATGATTTAAAGTTACAGTAATCAATAATTTTTTTTTTTAATTTTAACTACAAAGATCAATGATAGATTAAAATCAAGAAGAAACGTGATTATTATATTGCTTTAATTAGACAATTTATATTTAATAATGAATTAGAGAAAGTTACTAATTTTAGATGAATTGTTTTTTTTATTATATATTGTTTTTAGATATTTGATTTCTGTATTAAAATTAATTTTTTTGGTCATGTGATTATACTAAATTTTTGTGAGGCATTTCCCAATTACTAATATTTGTTACGTAATAAACAATGATTTGTTAAGTCAAAAACATGCTAAGCACATCATGCTTAATTAATGATGGTAAAGCTTTGCTCAATACATTCTGCATATTTGTTTATTACATTTTTTAGAGATAAAACACTGAAATTTATAATTATAATATTTTCTATATACTTTTTTTTTTTGATATTTGATTTTTCTATTAATTTAACTTTCATTAGTCACATGATTAGGTTGTAATTAATAATTTGTTAAGCACATATTCATTACATAAGTAATATATATTAAGACTATAACATTAAGACTATGCACCTAGACGTAACAGTAGGGACCTCTACAAATCTTAACACAAAATTAATGACTTTAAAAACAAGAGCAGTTGCTTTTGTCTTTTAAAGACATTAATCTTGTGTTAAGAACTGTAGATGTCTTTATTGTTGCATCTAGGAGCATAGTCTTGAGGTTACAGCCTTAATATATATTACACATATGATTAGCTAAATGTTTTGGTCACGTGATTACAATACATTTTTGGAAAGTCATTTCCTAATTATTAATATTTGTTAAATATTGATTTTAAAATTTGATTTTTTTTTTATTACGTTTATTTCTATGAAATTGATTTTAATGTTTTGATGAAAATTGAAAGTTTTTACATGGACTGGACAAAATACTTTGTTATAAATTTTGGTGGTCTTATCTGATATCCGTTATTATTTGTTTTTGTTGTTGGTGGTTTTGGAACTTCCCTGGTATCCAAAATAGCCTAGAGCACATACTAACATGGCATCAAATCTTTTGTAGCAAATAATAAAATGTTCTTTTGTGATATGAAGGGGTACTGTTTTAAACAGTTTGTATTTTATATTTTGTTGTTGTTATTGTAATAATAATACACACACACATTCACAAAAATATTATTCTTTTTAATAACTGAAACATAGGTTTATTTATACCTGTGTCTATATATATGAAATATTAGGGTATGAGCACAGACTTTCACGCGACCCACCACTCTCCACTCCATCTAATAACACTGATACACTTAAACATATATATGTTGAAAAGATAAATAATCACCAATATATGTATTTCATGCTAAACCAGCAATCATCAGTTGGTCCAGATTATCATCTCTACACATATATACTATAAGTGCTCAGATATATATTAAGATAGACAGTTCTCATACTTTAATGGACAGGCTTCAATCTACTCCACACTCCAACTCTTCAACCGTCCATCCAATTGAAAATCTGATGATGGTATATATGTGTAGAGATGATAATCTGGACCAACTGATGATTGCTGGTTTAGCATGAAATACGTATATTGGTGATTATTTATCTTTTCAACATATATATGTTTAAGTGTATCAGTGTTATTAGATGGAATGGAGAGTGGTGGGTCGCGTGAAAGTCTGTGCTCAGACTCTAATATTTCATATTCTTTTTAGAGAAATTGTTGCTGTGGCATTTTGAAAGTACTTTTAAAAAAGCTATGACTTGTGTTTACAGAATACTGAAAGCATTTTATACATAATTTATTGTGTGTGTGAGCGTGCCTTGTAGGATTATTGCAGTATGATAAAGTTAAGATGAAAGATGTATTAATAAAAACAAAAGTTTTGAATATATATATATTTAAATTTCATTTTCCATCATTTGAATACATTTTCTGAAATAGTTAATATAATGATATCATTTGTATGTTGTTGTTGTTTCATGTGTCATAACATCGGCCGGGAAGCGAACCTGCTAACCCAGGACAACTGCTTGTAAGGCTGCTGTGCTGACCTCTCAACCACCAACGCTTGATATGTTTTTATTTTGTTACTTCTTACTCTTTTTCTTTCTTCTTTTTTTTAAATTAGGTGTTATAGATTTGATAATACCATGCAAACACATTAAACACTTCTTTTTGCTTCTCTAACCCTTCAGAATTTTTGTGGTTTTTGTTTCATTTTCTTCCAAAACATGTTTTTGTTTAAATTTTCTATTATCTAATGAAACTAATCTTACATAATATTACTATTAGTATTAGGATTCACCAAGTCAAATATGATTCTCCGTTAATCGTAGTGTAAAATTTCTCCTTTTCTTTCTGATTCTGATAATACAGTGATCTTTTTCCAGATTAATTAATGTGATTTCTAATAATGTATTAATCTCATATATGAGTACTCTTGTTTTCTCTTTCCTTCAGCATCGATGTTTTATTAGTTTATCATTAACTTATTTGAATTCTAAAAAAACATTCAACAGAATAAACTATGATTTATATTTTTAGTATATTCTATTTATAAACTTTTTAATAGTAATTGAATAGTGGGATGTCATTCCTATTATTTTTTCTATAGCATATATCTATAAAATCATTAACTTTTCATGTTCTTGTGGTTATTTTGAATCCACATTATATGTTTTAATTTATTTTTTTTGCAAATAACTCAAATTTTACTCATGTAATTAATTGAAAAGACAAATTGCTCTGGCCTTTTTCTAGCATTTCTTCTCTATGGATCCAATAATTAGATTTTTTTGCATTTGGAGAGCTTTGTCAAAATTATAGTTATATTCTTGCATTTAGTGATTGCTCTGCCTTGCACTGAGTGGCACCACTGTATGGAGAGGTTTGCTTCTGTGTTAACAGCCCAAGTAAGCATAAAGAATGGTAATCATCTCATATATTCTTCATTCCTAATTTGTTTATATTTTTATGAGATTAGTTAAGAATCCATATGTTTTTTCATTATTTCTGTTAAACATGGTAATAGATCTTTTCTTTTTCCAATGATGTTTAATGTGTAGTGTTTCTGTTTCTAATTTTAATTAGTGACCATTTTTTCTATAATATTCTTATTTTTTATTAGCAAAATCTTTTATTGTTAGCATTTTTATGCTGTATAATATAAGCTTTAGCAATAAAGAGATTATGCTAATGAATAGCAAGATATATATGATGATTAGTAGGTCATGTGAGGTCTTAACGATATTTCTTTTTTATAAGTTAGTTATTCACCATCTTTAGTTTTGATCCAACTATATTATAGTTTATGAAATTTTTTATTCTGTACTTTTATTAAGTTTTAAATTAAAGTGAAAGGCTGAAACTTTCTCGCAAGTGAATATTAGAATGCTTATATAACAGCCAATCAGATGTAATAATGACTGTATAGGAAACTCAATTCGCAACACAAGACATAGATTTTATAAGAAAAATGTGGTTCCACCTTCTCATTTACTTAAATTTCTATATATATCTAAGCCAGTCTGAAGCATTTTGACTTAAGAGTGTGGAGCTTTTAAACATCTTCACATTTAACTCACTGTGTATTAATTCTAAATCAACAACGTGAAAATAAATATGCTTTTTTAGTGATGTTTTTAATTCTGGATTTGTATGAAGTGATATGAATTTCTACAGACTGCTATCTTTGAATTCTCTTCTTTGATCAATAATTTGTATTATTTATTCTGGCTGATACTTTTTTGTCATTTATGCCTAAAGTATATAAGCTGTTTCTTTAATTATTATTTTAATTTGTGCTGGATCTGACATCTCTATTTTGAATCATTGAATATTTTCTAATATTCTTTCTACTCTGGAGGAAAAGTCTTTATCTGGAATAGCATTTTTTATCAAATACTTTTATTTAACTTAGAAACTCCATTAGTTTATTTACTTAAATTAAATTTTGTAATCAATTTTAAAAATATTTATATCAAATGAATTTAAAACCACTAAACATCACATGATCACCATTCTTCATTTCAAACAAACTTTATTCATAATTAGTTGTTTACAATGAAAGTTATTTACAATGATTAAAGGTTATCATTTGAGTTCTCATTTGTGGATAACAACAGTTTCAAAGATTTTAATACTTTGTTGGCTTGTGATTGTTCTGGTTTCACATTACGATCATACTTCTAGACAAAGGCTGTAGTTTTTTTTTCCCCCTGTCTTTGCATTTTGGCCTTTTTTTTTTTTGGCATTGGAGTGGTCTAGTGGTTATCAGTGATGAACTTGCGATAATTTGTTAGCAATTGTTTTTTCCCACTCATGTTAATCAATGTTCTAAATTCACTTGACTCCAGGTTTCGTCAGCCAACCAGGATATACATGATCTCTTGTCTTTTCTTTTGTTTTTTAAGAAGGTTGAGCAAGACATCTTCTGCTAGTTGGTCCAGTTCTTTTTGAAAAATTATTTTGCACCTAATGGTCCAGATGGCAAAGTTTATAAAAGTTGCCAGTCTTATTGTACCGAACATGCCCTTTTTCAGGGCCAGCTTTAGTGCTACTTGGGCCTGTTCAGGTTTGACCATTCTTTTTAAAATTATTTTTCGGAAGTTCTCCCATGCTTCACAATGAGTAAGGATGTGATCCATTGTCTCCTCATCTTTATTACATAGGGGCAGATCGTGTTAATATTGTATCCTCTCTGGTGCACAGAAAGGCCACAGTAGGTAGTGCACCCAGGTTTATTTTTATCAAGAAATCCACATGTTTTGGTTCTAGCTTCCAAAATTTTGTCAGCTTTATAAATCTGGGAATTTGTATGGGGAGTAAGCAGACAGCTTTATTTCTCTCCTGAAAAACTGCTTGGTAGACTTCCCAATATGTGAGTTTAGCATCAAATAGAGTACTTGAGGTTTTAATGCTCTCCACTACTAAGGTAGTTTGTTGTTGAATCCATAGTTTTATAAGTTTTGGGGGTGGCCTGTCTGTTGGTTCGACCTTTATTAAAGGGATTGGGCATTTCATTTTTGGATTGTCATGAGTAATTTGGTAATTATGTTGTGTGCTCTTTGTATTAGAAATATCTTAATAGAGTGTAGTGCCAGACCATTCAATGGTTTTGGTTTCTGCAATCGTTTTAGACTAATAACAGCAGCCTTCCCTCCCCAGCATAGTCGTCTGCATAGCCTCCACTTTTTTATGAACCTTGTTGTGGGGGCAAATCCAGCTAGGTAGTAGATGATTTTGGGAAGGACTACTGAGTTCAGTAATGTGACTTTACCCAACAGTGATAAATATATCTTGATAATGATGACACCGTTTTTTCAATTTTGTTCAATAATGAGATCTCTAAATTTTTCCTCATGACTGATGGTGGATCGAACAACTGAAAACCCAGAAATTTCTGAGGGGATGCTCTCAGTCTACTTGGGACTTGCTTCCCTGTCAGGATTGACCACATGGATGATTTGCCTTCATTAATTCCCAGACCGGTGTCAGTTGCAAATTGATCTAGGATTTCTTTGAGCCTTGCAAACTCACTCTGTGATGAGAGGAACACCACCACATCATCCATATAGGTGATGTGTCTGATGTTTTCTCCCAGCAATGGAATTGCAATTCCAGGAAAGGAAGCCTCGATGCTTAACAGTAATGGATTAACATAGGCTCCAAAGAGAAGTGCGCTTAGTGGCGAGCCCTGAGGATGGAAACACTGGGCCAAATCCTGGGGCAACTCTCCATCCAATGAGAGACAAACCTCCCTGTTTTGCAGGAGGTTTTCAATCATCTGAAGGTAAGCTGGGGGCACTTGGAGATCCTCCAGTACACTAAGCAGCACATCTATCCTGACCAATCAAAGGCTCCGGCAAAGTCCAGTTGTACTGCAACTGGCCGGGACATTCTTTTCCTACGAACCTGATCTATAATGAGGCGAAAACGACTGACAGCATCGGCAGTCGAGCATCCTTTCTTTGCAAATTGATAAGCTGAGAGTCGCCCAATGAATAATTCCTGAATATCTTCCTTTATAAGTCCTTCTATCGTCTTTACCATCAGGGGTACCATTGATATAGGACGCAGATTTTCCAAGTCATGTGGGCTTCCCATTTTTATTAGGGGAACCATGGCTATTGGACAGAAATCTGTAATTTCTCTGCTGTCTTCTGCAATATAGTCCACCATTCTCTTATTATTGGAAGTGTGAATTCCCGTAAATGGAGTAGCAGGAATTTGGGGATTCCAGGTAGGCCAGGGTGTGTCCTATCCGGTAAGGCTTCTAATCTCTGCAGAATTCTGGTTTTGGTAATTTTGTAAAGGGTGGTGTCTTTTGTCACAAATTTTTTCCGCAGATTGTACATACCCAGGGATTGGAATTTCTTGAAGTAAAATTCCCGAATCTTGTCTAGCTTGGAAACTCCAGAATAGTTAAATCCTTGTACTTTTATTGAACATGGGGCCTTGGACTTCCTGTTTGAACCAAGGGCCCATCGTAGGTATCCTCTAGTCCAGCAGTGCTGATGGTGAAGATATTGTTGAGCTCTTTTGATTGAGAGGTATTCAGCAATAGCACTTTGGATAAACTTGTATCTAGATTTCAGTGACAATATGTTAGGTATATTTTGCGCATCTGGTGGTAATTGTTTTAATTCTCTGGCTATTTTGTCCAACTCTCCCATCATTCTTATTGTCTATTGGGCCTCTTGTTTTGTATGTACGTTATTGATCAATTCTCCAAGTGAGTTTACAAAATTCATCCATGCATCAGTTGCTGGTAAGTTAGTATCTGAAGATGATGAAAAGTTATGTAGGCCTCTGATATTAGCTGGGTTGTGATGTTGTATCTAGTCAGCATTCTTTTTGTTCGAGGTAAATCTGTAATTGGAAGCATCTTTCCTCCATGATATACCTTGACTTCTAGCACCAGATGGTCAGAGAAAACTGTAGGCCAGAGGTGGGCTTCTATTGTCGAAGTCAGAGAAGGTGAGAAGTATACCAGATCTATGAGAGACTTCGTCTTTTTTGTATAAAAGGAGAAGGCATCTTCAGGAATAAACTTCTTCCACTTTTACTGGGAGATTTATATTTATTATTTTGATTGAAACTGATTGTAGGTGTTTGAAATCTCAATCAAAATGATTGAAATGGGCTTGTTCTAGTACTGAATTTATAGTATGTATTACTCTAGTAACCATTTCAGGGTTCTTAGACAGGTACAGTTTATAATATTTATATACCCTCCTTGGAACTGGATAATTGTGATTAGGCAACTAGCATCTATGTGCAGTAATTTAGATAGTGATATCTGTGATTTTTTATTTATTATAATGGCCACTCCACCGACTGCTGAGGAAGAATACTGAGTAGTGAAATATGCCGTATTCTTCTATTATTTTCATAATTTTCATCTGTCCGGACATGTAACTTAGTCTCGGATAAGCATAGGATGTCTGGGGCCTGCCTACGAAACCAGTGTGACAGTGCATAAACTCTGTCACGAGAATTTAGGCCCCTGACATTAACAGAACATATGTTTAAAGCTAACATAGGCAGTTGATTATAGACTAGTAAGACTGGTTATCGACTGATTTGTTGATCTTGAGAGTGCTCTCTTCGTCAGAGGTTGATGAATTCACTTCTTGGTCAGTCTGGGCATCATTTTCAGCCATTGTAGAGGAATATTCCAAGCCTTCAAACTGTAGTACCTGTTCCAAAAATCATCTTCTAAATTGCTTTCTGTTCACTTCTTCTTTCTGAGTCAGTCTTCTCATCTCCAGATGGCCTAGTCAGAGGAGGAGAGCTTAGCCTCACTTTTTTTCTTTATGACTGAGTTACTGGTTGGTGAATAGTGCATGTCTAGCAAGTCATCTACAGTCGGGCATTCACCACTTGAAGATGAACCCGCTGTCTATCTTTGATTTCCTTGATCTGACTCTCTTCTTGCGTCTGGGTGGGACAGGCTGAAGAGGTTGGTGCTTTCTGCTTCATAGTCATTCAGGTTTGGGTTTCTTGGTTGAACCTCTTCTCTGTGAATCTTCTCATTTGTTGAGCCACTTCAGTTATTGCTAAGCTAGATTTCTGGCTCGTGCTGTTGGTTGCAATCATTTTCTTGTCATCAGGGAAGTATATCTGGTAGTTTTTGAGAGTTTCTTTTTGTCATATTTCTGGAGGTGAGGGCTGTTGGCTGTTGTAGACCTATAGCCTCTTGTCTCCGCTTGAGGCAGTGGTGTTGGCTTTCAGTTTTCCTATTACATTTGTGGAATTTTTTCATGATTGCTCCACAATTGGTGCATGTTCTTTCACTGCAGTCCCTCATCAGATGACCTCGTTGTTGGCAATGAAAGCATTGTGGAGCCATTCCACGTAGCACTATGATGAGTGGTTGGTCATATAATTCAACCACCCCTGGTATTGTTAAAGGTGAAATCCCTTTTCTTAGTACCAGGCTGAAGTCAGCTACGTTGGTGAGAATATCTTTCCCTAAGTGACTAATAGCTCTGTATCTGAAACTGGAAAGGTTGCCATACGGGGAAAGGATGTTTTGTAGCTCTGTTTTTCCAAAGTTTACATTACAGTTTCTAACATAGCCTTGTAATGTACTGGGTCTATTTAAATCTATTGTGATCAAGTAGAGTCCATTGAGGCATCTGTGGTTATTACGGAAAGCTTCTTTGGCTAGGATATTGTTAAATTGGACCGCCACGTATCTGTCATTAGGGTGGAACAATACTTTGTAGATTGAATCCCATATTCCTTCAGTTTTAAAAAGGTCAAACAGTGAGTTTACTGGGAATTTATACAATTGGTTATTGTCATCTTTTGTTGACAAAATAATAACTTTGTCATCTTTATAACTTTGGAATGATTTCATCAAGAGAGCAGGGATGGTTTGGTTAAAGTTGGAGCTTATTCTTGCATGATGTGCTGGATCACATGAACTATCATTAATGGCAGAAGTCGACAAGTTGTCATAATTTTCTTCTCCATTATTTCAATAGCTCTATCAATCAGGTTTGAAGTAGTATGAGGATTGACGTCAGGTCTATTCTGATATTGCGTTCTTGAATTATTTACCATTGTTGTTTTTATGGCAGCTTTCTTGGCATATGACATTTTTTTTGGCTGTTCTTCAGCTGTATTAGGTGGTGGACTAGAACAATTAAAATTAAAGTTTATTCTGTCTATGTCATTAACAGAAGAGGTTTTAGACTTGAGTTTGGGGAATTCTTCTCCTCTACTATTGTCTGTTTCTCCCTTGGGAACCATAGTGCGGGAGTTGTGGCATCTTAATTGTTTGTCCATTGGTAGTAGGAAATCATTGTTAGCTTGGGAATTGTTATTAGTGTTGGGAGATGCGAGATTAATCAAGCCTGATCTTTTATTTGTTTTTTGTTCTTGATTGGGGTGATAATCACTGTCATATTTGGCTTCCTCAGAAAGTCTAAGGTCTATCCCATGGTTTTCAGAACTTAAATCATTGTTCTTAATGTTTAAATCACTTTTGTTGTGATTTACGCTATTGTAAACTTTTTAGAATTTTTTAATGGCGCCACCTCTGCGTTATTTTTTCTTCATAACTTTTTTCCTTACGGCGGAAAATTCCCATTTTTGGATAGAGTTGGAGCTGGTATCAAAATCCATATTGTTTGATTTTGGAATTGAATTCGAATTGTTTTCTAAGCCCTTAATTTTTTGCTGCAGTGTTTCTCCGCATTTTTCACCTTCCCATGTGAAATTTCCGTTTTTTTCTCTGATACACCAGTTTTGATAGTATTTTTTTCGTAACTTTTGATTGCAGTGGGCAATTTACTTAGTTTTTTTTCCAGATTGTAGGGGAAATCGGGCTCTACCAGAATATTCTCAGAGGCCTCCTCTGGCCTTGCTCTAAAATTGTATTTTTTCGCATCAAAGTCCACGTTACTTTTTGTGGTTTTTCCGGACGTTTTGCTGGTAATATTTGCAGTAAAATTGGACTTTTCTCTTTTTTTTTACGTTGTCTTTTGATAATAATTAGTCATTAACAGTGTTTTCCTGTTTATTTGTGTATTTTTGGCTTGTTATTAGCTCATTTTCAATCGTTTTTTCCAAATTATGTACATCGTGTTTATTGACACGGCAGGCCTGAGCTTTCTTTACCGACGCCATTAGGCGTTTAACGTAAGAAATAATTAACTAACGGTAGTCAGATATTAAATTAGCTTTTTCTTCGACTAAATTCTAACAAATACTTATACCAAAGTTGACTAACCTGAATAAAAAGTTTCCAGATGATCTAATAATTTAGAACAGTATATAAGATTGCTTAAACTGCAGCATTAAAAAAACGAAGTCTTTTCAATATGGCAACCGGAAGCATTCTCCATCACCATTCTTTATGCTTAAACAAACTGTTTACACAAAAGCTAAACTCTCCATGCAGAAACACCAATCACTGCAAGCCAGAGTAATCAATGGGTGCAAGTATGTTTGTGCATAAAATCCAAGGATTCTCACTGATGAATGCCACAAGCTAGAAACTAGTCTTGGGGTATTGAATGAGTAGACATTCGATAGAGATTTTATGCACAAAACTTCTTGCATCCATTGATTACTCTGTCTTGCACTGAGTGGTGCTACTGTATGGAGAGTATAGCCTCTGTGTAATCATATGAATTTCTTTCAAATTTTGTACATGTGCTACAAGTCAATGACAATGAAATATTTCAAGATTATCCAATCATTTGTCTGGTATAATGATGTGGGTGGGATGAATTTCAAATGTAATATCAGTTCAGTAAGATTTTAATGTGTATGAGAGGGTAGTATATTTCTTTAAAAAAAGCTTATACTAAAAAGATTTTACAGTCATTTAAAATAGAAATAAAAACATATCTTAACTTCTTTTGATTATTAAAGTTTTATTTTTTAAATTGGATAAAATTTTAGTTTCTCTTAATTGTAAAACTTTTTCTTTTAAATGTTTTACTCCTAAACAAATAAATGTTAGAATTTATTTTTAATGCATGCAAATTTTCTTCTAAATATTACACAGACAGTGACATTGCTTATGCTAATTTTTTAAAATTTGAATATGAATAATTATAAAAAAATGTCTAAATACTAAAAAATAAGAAATATTGTATAATAAATGCATTTATTTATTGTGCACTAAAAAGCCAAAAATAATAATTTTCTTTAACAACAGTTTGACGTTTTGCATTTATTTTTTTTAAAAAAAGCATGGTGTATCCAAAAATTAATTAGTTTGATTATATAGATATACTTAATAATTTCCACATTGCCAAACATTCTTTTTAAAATGCATGAATAAAGATTTTTTTTTAACATAAATGACTCCAATATGCATTTCATGCCTAATCCACATTCATTCATTGACCCAGGTTACTATCTCTCACATCTCCATCCAATTTGCAGTATTTTTCAATAGTAAATTGTTAAATTTTGATTTACAAGTGTCAAACTTACTCTGCCCACAACTTTGACACAATCCACTCTAGATAAATAAATTAATGATTATCACTAATCATTTATTAAATTAGAGATTATCTTTAAACCAGATATAAACCTTAAACCTTAGTTAATATATTAATATATCTGTTAAGTGTTGTTAGCCGAGAGGTCAGTGCAGCTGCCTTGCAAGCAAGCAGTTGGTTGTTGCGGGTTCGCCTCCCAGTCAATGCTATGACATATGAAAAATATTAATATATCTGCTTTTTAATTAAACACATGCACATGGCATTATTCAACTTCATTTTTCTCTTCCAATGTGTAATGTCTTTTATAGATGTACTTATTACAGCTCTATTGATTTGGTTATTTTTTGGCTTTAAGTTAAAGTTCTTTACAAGATTATTAGAACACTGTGATGTGATTTTTATCTGTACTATTACTGCAATTCATCCATTATATGATCAATCTTCTATTTTTTAGACTGTTATCCTGATGTTACTCTTAATGTGTTTAGAATTCTTGATAGTGAATCAAACTAAATCACTGTAACATTCCATTTCTTTTCAAAAAGACAATATCCAACATTTTCCTTCTTTTCCCTCATTTTCCATGTTATAAAGATAATTTATTTTATTGTTGTTATTACCAAAAATTGATCAATCTCTTTAGAATTCCTTGTTTCACCAGAAACTCAAGTATATGCATATTTTTTTTATAATATGCATCATTACTTTTGAGATTAATTTTAATATAATGTTTTTTATAAGTTTTACATTTTACTACTTAATATTATAAGCAGAACTTTAGCTTAATGTTGATGCAAACTTATTAACATCAGTACCTGAGTCTAACATTCTCTTACAAGAAATAATTATCACCGAATAGTAGACCAATAGTTAAGGACTAATGCAGGAAAATGTAATTCTTAATGCCATTTCCCCTAAGCTTAATTTCCAAAATCCATTAACAATTCTGGTCTTTCCATAAATAGGTAGTTTGCAATTTTTGACCATATATGTCCAAAAAAATTTGAAAGCCAGGCTTTGATGTTGTAATATTCTATTAACAATTTAAAGATGCTACATTTAAAAAAAATAATATTTTTTTAAGAAAAATGGATAATAGTTTTTGTGCATATGGTTAAACTTAATAATTGAGGATTAAATAATTGTCATCAATATTCTGATGTTTAATTGCGCTGAAATATTTTTTCAGAGTCAACAAAATCTTTTTCAACCAAATCTATTGTTTTCCGGAAGGTTTGTGAAGATGGTTTTTTAGTTGTATTTATATAGTGAACTATTTCCATCATCTAATATTAAGTATTGAATGCTTTAAGTAAAATTTAACTATTTAAATCTTTCAATTACTTTCAACTGTTAATAATAACGTGCAGGTTAATATATGCACAATGTTTTCAGTAGTAATATTCTCTCTTTTTCGGATTTTGCTGACCTGACCAGTGATAGTACTAGACTGAGAAGTGAACCTGGACCCTTAGATTTTTAAATATTGAATTTTAGGGTAATGCTCTTCTTAAAATTCAATACTCAAGAATCTATGGACCCAAGTTTGAATCCCATGCTAGTACTATCACTGATCAGGCCAGCAACACCTGAATAAGAGAGAAGAAGAATATCACTTGAAACGTTGTGCATATAATAACAACAGTTGAATGTAATTGTAATATTTAAAGAAAGTTAAACTTTTTTAAAGACATTCAATACTTAATATTAGATGATGGAAATAGCCCAATATATAAATACAAATAAATCTATGTGTTTGCAAGTAATTACCGAACATACATCTGGTCCAGTGTTCTAATAAGTCAACAATATAGTTAAACTTTTTAAAAATTATTTTTAAATCAATAACACAAATCACTTTTCTTCTATTCTAGCTGTTTTATAGCCGATAAAGGGTTAATTTGTAGGTGGTTAAAATGTTAGGTCTCTGACCGCTCAGCTATCAATCATTCAACTCAGGCTGGAACTGACTTTTATAAACATCATCTTCACGTATTTCACGTCCATCATTTATTCTCTCAGTAATCATGCACTGGACTACGAGACCCATGAGATTACCTTCATTAAAATTTTTATTAATCTGGCCATTTTCATAAACTTTGTTTCATACTTGATTTTAAACATACTTTCTTTTTTTAAAAAGCAAAGTTAGCCGAATAAATTTAAATCTTATAAATATGTGCGTATTAAATGTGGATATGTGTAACTATTTATATGCAACATTTATGAATGGACCTTAGAGATTATTTTTGCAGAACGCAACTGTTAATATGACATGCTAGAAAAAATTGCATCTAGGAATTGTCAACTTGGTAATCACGAGTCTTGATTTATTTACATGGCCTAAGGCAAAAAATTAAAGCATGCAATATACAAAAATATAATTTAATTCTAAGGCAGTATGTAATTTTCAATAAAATAAAAGGTTGAATAATTGGAAAGGTGAGAAGATTGAAGCCTGTTCATTAAAGTTTGAGAAATCGCTACCTTAATATAAACCGTGCGCTGATTGTATATATGTGTAGGAGATTATGATCTGCCCCAACTGATGAGTGCTGGTTCTGCACAAAATACGTATGTCTTTTTGGCATGTGTGTTGTCATGTGTATAGATTGGTTGAGATGAAATGGAGAATGAATAGATTAAAAAATCCTGAGTTTAAATCCTTCTACTTAAAAATATACTCAAAACAATGCCATCATAATAAGCTTTAAATGTTCAAGTATTATGCTATTTTAATTTAAATCCTTTCTTAGAATAGTTTTTTTCTATGTCTTTGAATAATCTCTCTTTTTGCTATGTGACTTATTTTCGTATTAAATATTTTATTTTTAGCCGAGAGGTCATCGCAACTGCCTTGCAAACAAATAGTTGGTTGCAGACGGTTGTGGGTTCGCGTCCCGGCCAATGCTATGACATATGGAAAAAAAAAAAAATTATTTTTACATTAGAGTTTTTTATTTCCATTCACTTATATTTCTGTCAAATATATTTCTTTTTATATATTTTGTTTTATAGTCTCACTTTCATTTTTGAATCCATAATCTATGTTTCATTACCATTGCTATATCAATTTGATTAAAAGTACTTTAAACCCATGCTCACACACTAACACACACACACACACACATATATATATATATTGTAAGGGTAGCTTACAATCCTGACTAGACCAGCCTGCATTTACCCATAACAGCAATGCAAACCCATTTTAGAACATAAACTAGATCATAGATATTTAAATATGCACTATCAATTGTTTTATAATACAAGCATACATACATACCCACACACATGACAACTATTTGTTTTATTAGATCTTAAATTAAATAATGTCACAATGGGATAATTTATCTATTCCAAAGAAAAGTAGAAAAACCATTTAATGAAATATTTCATATATATATATATATATATATATATATATATGAATTATATGATGGTTGGTATATTTTATATATATATATATATATATATATATATATACTAACAATAAGGTATTTGACAATGTATTAGACGTCATAATCTATGACTTCAACTTAGTAAACATAGTAATAACCTGATGTCAATTCAATACCTAGGCAAACAAGTGTTAGAAATGAGAGTAGAATTTTATAATATAATTTTAATTTTAACTTCAACCATAAACACATGCAGCAATAGACAAGTATGGCAATGAAAGAGAAAATAGAAAAAGATCATATACTAAGCAATGGAAATGGAGCCAGTACAAAAGTGAACCCAGTTCATTTCTACCATCTTTCATTATTTATCAAAGGATAGAATAACCACACACAATGTATATCTCAAGACTGAATCTTAGACTACGAGAAAAGATGGACAACTTGTTCGAAAATCTCATTTTAGTCGTATAATTTTCACATCACAAAAAGTTGAAAGAAATCATAATTGACTTTTGAAATAGAAAAAGTTGATAATTTCTAGCAGTTTTACGAAAGAATTGAATGAATTTGTTTTTGAGTTGATAAATAAAAATAAAAGACTGCACTATTATTTGCACAAGGAGAAAAAGAAAGAGTACATTGCCAGCATATATATATATATATATATATATATATATATATATATATATATATATATATATATATATATATATATATATATATATATAATGATGAAATGAAATTTTTCTTTGATATAATTTGCCAAAAGCCAAATAACAAACTGAAGAAAATTAAATTTATTATAAATTACTAAGCAATGTATTCTGACTAAATAAAATTACCATAGGATCAGAGTACTACTCTCCGAGCCATTGAAGCATGATGATTTAATTTACTGGTCTACTTAATGCCTAAAGTGACATCAAATGTCCCATGTAAAAAGTCTGAATGGACCCAGGAGGAAAGCAGTTGTGACATTATTCCAAGTGCACTGCCAAAAAATTCAAGTGATCAAGGAAGGACTTACTGGAGCATAATAAAGAGAAGAGACAGACTGTATCCATGAGAGACCTTATTGCTAGATTTATGGATTTTAATTAGGATGATTGAAAAAAATTTGGTTTATTAGGTTGTTAGATTTTTTTATATTATACTTTGTGAAATTATATTCTCATTTCATTTCTACATTTAGAACTCTCAACATGCTGACATTTGGAAGATTCCATTATGTTTAAAGTAACTTAGTATAGGGGGGGGTTATTAAGTTAGATAATTTTTTTTTTGTAAATAAAGTTTAGGTCAGTTCCCTCCATAGTGACCTGACATTAGATCATCACACTCTTATGTGATATGGAATAGAGGTAATAGTTTAAATACTACTCCATATTAATTGCATGTGCTCTTACAAGACAGAGTTTGTGCTAAACAATGAGGATTGCCAATTCCTCAACAAGCTTTGTGATAAATGCTTAGCTAGAGAAAGCATTTAAAATATCATTGTCATGAACCCTCCCCAAACCTCTGACCATGGTTTCGTGCTCTGGCACTCCTCAGAGAGGCACTAGGGTAGGTTCAGACACTAGATCTAAAAACACCAACTCAAAGCCAGCATTTAACTAAAAGTTATCTATTGAGTGGAAAATCTGAAATTTTCAGACACCTACATGTCTTCAAACCCAGATATCCAACTCAAATAGCTATATGGGGCTGAGAGATCTTTAGCCATACCATATATTAGTAGTCTTAGCAATATAACATTGCATAAGACTTAAGGCAGAGACTATAAATAGTCAAAATAAGAGTCATAGATCACATGACCCTATTCTCTTAAGCTTGTAAGTTATAAACATTGAGGATGGCCAATTCCTCAACAAGCTTTGTGATAAATGCTTAGCCAGAGAAAACATTTAAAATATCTCTGTCAGGAATCCCTTCCCAAACTCCTGACCATGGTTTCATGCTTTGGTACTCCTCAGAGAGATGTCAGGGAGGTTCAGACACCTGGATCTAAAAATACCAACTCAAAGTCAACATTTAATTAAGTTATCTTTTGAGTGGAAAATCTGAAATTTTCAGACACCTACATGTCTTCAAACCCAGATATCCAACTCAAATAGCTATATGGGGCTGAGAGATCTTTAGCCATACCATATATTAGTAGTCTTAGCAATATAACATTGCATAAGACTTAAGGCAGAGACTATAAATAGTCAAAATAAGAGTCATAGATCACATGACCCTATTCTCTTAAGCTTGTAAGTTATAAACAATGAGGATGGCCAATTCCTCAACAAGCTTTGTGATAAATGCTTAGCCAGAGAAAACATTTAAAATATCTCATCAGCAGTAAAGTGTTTTAGTGAAACTAATAAATCAATTAGATTATGTATGTGTGTAAGATAATGCAATTTAAATTTATGTAAAAATTAAAAAAACATTTAGCTTTAAGTTGTTCTTATAATTCATTCTCTCAATGATCATCATCATCAAGTTTTCTCAATTATCAGTTGCTCATTCTAAATGTCTATTGTTGTCTTTTATGTTTTGATGATCTAGATTTTTTTAGAGGAGATACATCAGGTACTGATATCTGAGGATCTCTAAAGAAAAAGGTTCAAATTCTTCAAAAGTGCAGTTCATGACCTCTTGATATGAAATCAGTTCCATCAGTTTTTAATGTCCAGGTTCTTTTTTATAGGCTTGTTGATTTTATTTTTTGCATCCAGTTACATTAATTTCTTATTAATTAATTCTTCCATGTGTGATTGCAAAAGCTTTTCAATGTTGTAATCATCAATTTCTTATTGGTATCTTTATCCAAAAGATCAATAAAACACTGCATTAGTTGATGAAATCAGTATATATTGAAGATTGTGATGATTCATTGATCCATAGGTTGAAAAAGTTATGTAGTATTTGGTGGTGATAGTTTCTAATATCATAATCAATGTCATTAGAAAAAAATGTGTGGCTTCACTATGCAAATGTACTTAAAATTGGACTGAGAAAGGTAAGATGCAATTCACAAATTTTTGTGATCTTTTGCAAAATTGTTAATCATTGCACTGGAAAAAAACCCATACAGAAGTTTCATTTTTTTAAAAAGTCATAGTCTTATATTACTTATGTGAAATTATTTAGAATTTAAAAAGCAATGTTTATTAATATTTCATTTATCTGTACTGTGGTGATTATAAAAATTTGTTATTTATCAACAGTGTAAGGGTAACCAACTATAGAACCATGCATTGCCAAAATCTAATCACTCTGTTAATGTTGAAAGAAAAATAAAAATTCTGACATATTAAAAATGAAATATTCATCTAATGCATTGTGTTTTCATATTGTAATCAATGCTTAAGACTTTATTTTTTCACAGATCTAAATAAACAGCACTTTATTTACAAATATACTAACTGTGGTTTTTTAAAGTCATGAGATTTCACATTTTATTAAACATAATAACCATTTTTTAAAAGTAATGTCGCAATTTTTTTAAATAATACAATATGTTATAATAAATAAAATATGAGCCATTTAAATATAACTGAAACACATGAAGGTTTTCCATTTGTATTGCATTTTTATCATACAAAATATATAATGAATGAAATCATCTTCTTTTCGTTTTTAGTTGCTTATGACAATAACAGTTTGATTTTTTTGATATTAGCATTCCTATAAGCTTTAATTTTAAATTGCTTGATTGAATATTTTAGCTAATATGTATACAGTACACAATTTAAAATTAATTATTAATAATAATGTACTGAGATGTTTTTTTATTTTTATGCTGAATGAAATTTGTATTTTTTTTTTGGTACTATAATTTTTCAAGTTTGTCAGAGCATCACTAAATAGTCTTGGATATGTCTAAAACAAATTATGAAATTATGATTTAAAAACTGGCAAGGAAATATTATTTTAACTTAGATTTAACTTTTGATCATATAAAGTTGATTATTAATTGCATAATTCATGAAATCATTTACTTCTTCCTCCTTTTTACTGAAAATACTTTAGATTTATGTTATAGCAGTTTTAATTTGACTGAGAAGTTTTTTATTCATAATTAGTTGACTTAATATTTTAATTAATATAGTACACAACTTAAAATTAGTTATTAGCAATATAGTATATGACCAACATTTATTTGTATTTTTATGCTGAATAAAATTTGTATTTCTTTTTTTGGCACTGTATATTTTTCACATTTGTGATGTCTCCTTTAACTTATATATGTTTGAAACAAATTATGATATTATGATTTAAAGTTAAGCAAATACTGTTTAGCAAGTGATATTTTACACATATTTGCTAACTTTGGTTAGGTAAAATTGATTATTAATTGCATAATGCATGAAATAATTTTTTTCTTGAAATAATTTGAAATTATGGTAACTAAATTTTACAACTACAATAATTGTAAATTTTGATGCAAGAAAAATACTGTGAATAAAAATTTAATCCATAAAAGTGAATGAATACATAATTTTGAAGCTAATGTACACATTTTAAAATATAATATTAATACTTTCAGTTATGGTATGTCATCAAAATAGGCTTTTGATTATTTATTGTACTAAATGAGGCTTTTTTAAACTTTTATAGTCATTAAACTTTTCTTTGGAAATGTCAAAGAATGTATTGAATGTCTTGCAAAGACGCTGGTTGAAAATTAAGTAAAATATTGTACATTAATTGTATTTTAATTTTATAATCAAAATACTATATACTGTAATATTGTATACTATATTGTGTAAAATGAATAAATTATGTATTGCATATTTTTAGCATGAATGTCTCCATTTTTATTTCAGATGACATTCAGTCACTATCCTATGATGTCATCAATCTTACAAAATGGCTGCTTTTTTTACAAAAATGAATGTTTTTATAATCATTATAGGGAATAATCACTTGTAAATTGGAATAGTGGGTACAAATTGGTGAGCACTATGGTGAATGATTGAATAAAATTTCTAGCATTAAGTAGGATATATGTGTATTTGGATACTTTATATTTTTCATATCCAATCTTTATCATTTTAACTTTTTATTTTTTATTAGGTAAACTATTTTTTTATTTTGCTTAATCTTTAGTACTCTAATAATTAACAATCCCCATAATAAATTTATCACATTTTTGTGCACATAAATTGACACAAACTATTTACTAATTATTTAATGTATTTTCCTACCTTTCTCTTCAACATTGTTGATTATTTATTTTACTAAAACCTATTTTAAAAATATATTACATATTCTATTACTATCTATAAATTGCAATCTCTCATACATTAATAATTTGTTTTTCTTCAGCTCTCACATTATAACTTAGCATATTTCTTTGCAATGGTTTATTTGCTGTGTGATATTCAAATCCAAAACATGTCTTCCTACATAATAATTTTTATTAGTCATTCATTAGACTAGAGATTATCCAGTTAATGAATAATATTTCTGTAGAGTAATTTTCACTACACCACTCTCATACAGACCAGTCCTTATCTTGCATGAGAGTGGTATAATAGAAATTTTACTACAGAAATATTATTCATTAAGTGAATAATCACTAGTTTAATTAATGTCTAATGAAAATTATTAATATACTTTCATTAAGTAATTTGTGTCAATGTTATGAGAGTAGCAAGTTTGACATTTACTAATTAAACTGTAGTAACTGGCTATCAATATATATATATATATATTAAAGCAATTAATCTGTAGTAACTGGCTATCAATATATATATATATATATTAAAGCAATTAATCTGTAGACCAGATCCATGCTTCATTCTTTCTAGATTGCTAGACTAGGATCAAACCAGATCCATGCATGTTACAATATTTATAAAACTTTCTGTCTGCCATTTTATGTACATTTAAATTTTAGTCCACCAAATAAATAATTAAAATATCAATTTTTTTAATTAAAATGTTTTTATTATAAATATTGGAAGGACCCAGATATATATATATATATATAATGTTTTCCGTCTTGCTAAGCCTCTATACTCATTATAAATGCGTGAGTTGATCAAGTTATGTCAAAAAGAAGAAAGTTGTATTTCTATTTCTAAAAACATAACTATATTTTCTGATCAACTCAGCCTACAATTGTTAAGAATTGTGCTATTAATGAAATCAGCTTTTAATTTATTTGATCTGGGCACCAGGATTCATAAGAATCCGCTAAAATCTGTCCCCAGCACGTCTCGCAAATTGACAAGAAAAAATGCTTTTAAAGAATCGGTATTAAATATTACCATAACAAAAATTATTTTTTTAAAATATATTATTTTTTCTGGAACTTATTCATAACATATTGGCAAAGGTAAATTACGTTATAAAATCTTACTAAACTAATAATAAATTTAATAATAAACACTAATAAATATTATTAATAACATACAAATGAAAATTGCTATTAGAAATATTTTTATTCTAACAGATTAAAAATCTGTTTAAAGAAAATTATTAATCAAATTAATTGGAGAGAACACACACTAATCCAGACGTGAAACATTAATAAAAAAACATAACAGTTAAATAATTAATTAAAAAGTTCCGGGGCAAACAAGAGTCTCTTGAACAATAACATGAAAGTTTATATCAGGATCCTACTATACATATATTTTTAACATGGTTTGTCACAATTTAGTCACAATCGGGAATAATAAAGCCATAGCTTACCGGAAAATTGAGCGAGAAAGTAGTAGATAACTATGCATAGTTTTTTTGGTTAGTATGAGCTTGGCCATTTGTTATAAATTTGATCTTAACATCTATTCTGAATACTAGTCACAGAAGCTTTACTAGTGTCCATATTCTTAATGATGTCAGCTAAAGCCCCAGTCTACTCCCGCACGAAGGATTATTTCATCGTGGAGTGGTCTTGGATTTTAATAATCCAAAACCAGCCAAAGGAAAAAACAGAAAAAACAAGATGTTCGTCAAACCGGTCTCTGCCTTTTTATACTAGAGGCCCAGTTTTCAGACTTCTGCACATCCTTTTGTTTATCAAAAATATACGCTAATTAATTTGGTAATTCCTTATAAAATTTACGTTACAAAGTTTTCTTTTTTTAGCAATTCTTTCGACCAACTTTAAGTAGCTAAAATATTTTCCTTTTAGCTTATCTTTTTACTTTTTGGAATTCTTTTGTCCTCTCCAATTCTACTTTTATTTCTAATTACATAAAAAAAATACGAAAGAACAATTTAACTTTCATTGTACGTTTTTTTTAAAAAAAATAAATTATACTCAAAAAAAAATCTAAATTTACTTTTATTTTTTAGCTTTTACCAAATGCCAATATATCTGTACCATATATAAATAAACAGTACAATATATATATATATGCGGAAATACATATATATAATTGGAGATGGAGACTTTTGTAAAAATCAATAAATAAATATTAATATGCTATTTTTTTTAGTATTTTATTCTGGAGATTTGCTTTCTTGATAAACCCTACTAATATTCTGTAGCGTCAAACAAAAGAAAATCCATTAACAAAATGGTAATGGATTTTCAAGTTAAAGTTAAATTAAAATGGAAAAGATATTTCAAATACAAATTTCTCAAATCTACATTTAATTAAAATTAGATTTGAAACAATAAAATCATTGGGTTTATCGGGAGAGTGGATCTTGGAAATACAATGCAAATATACTTTAAGTCGATAATTGTGGTCACCGCAATTCAACATAGCCACTTAGCCTGGAGCGTATGAAAAAGGGAATTTCCCAGATATAGTCAAAAAAGGGTATAAATAGCCCAGGAGAACAATAGAGGTCAGCCAGTCATAGTTTTTGTCAGCAATTGCCTGATGAACCTATGCTGGTTAAATTTTTAATAAATGTTTAGAAGCATGGTAGCAGAGTAGACAGTTTTTAACCTGCCCATCTCCCTACTGTCCCAAAGATGATCATCCAATACCTTATGCTGGGAAAACTTCGTAAAAAATGTTTAATTATGAAATGCTGAACTGTTGAACTCTCATATTCAAATACATAGCTAGCTATGCCTGTGCAAAATTCATATTTCATCGTGGAATCCAGACCTCCACAAGGACTCAAAATAAATTTGATAATATGTTCCAATTTATTATTTCTAACCATCTAATTTATTCTTTTAAAACTCCAGTGACCCAGTAATGTAAATATTGCTACTATTATTGTCTTCTAAAATGAAATTCCCATAATGTAATCTAAATGTTTAACTTAATATTCTGTAAACAATACTTGCTATCATTTTAAATCTAATGTCTTTGTTCTCATTCTATCTGTCTTAAAGTTATACCTCTTAATGCTAAACTTTCTTCTAATGTGGTTTAGAAAATACTATTATTTAATTAAATGAAATGAATATATGCCAATTTTGTTCCATCTCAACAAAAGCTTTATCTAAATCAATATTTTGCTACCTATTTCCTGACCAACATTTGTCGGTAATTAAAAATGAATAATTCTCTAGCTCTGAAAGATTCATACTTGGAGCAATCTTTGTTTTGTCAAAATGAAACCATTTTATATTATTATGTGGGTTTTTTTAATATTTTGCGTACACGGTTTACTTGTGGGGAGATGCTAGATTCAAGCATGAGAGTTTATTTAGTTTAATTATTTCATTTTTAAAGAGTGAAAGGGAAGGGGTTTATAAAAGATATTCATTCTAAATAGTAAAAGAGAGTAATAGAATGTTAATTGAAATGTTAGGGGGATTTTGTATTGAAGGGAGAGACATATCGCTCATAAAATATTCATAATAATAATTAATACTTATTTTATTCTTGTTGGTCTGATCTTGGTCAATCCATATAACATTTGTGTAATCTTTATAGCTCAGCACAATTATATAGTTAAATGCTAAATATATTCTCCAGTGCTTGTATTTTGCCTTGTCGGCATTTTGCTTGATTATTTGTCTTTTGTTCTGTGATCACTAGATCAGAATTAGATCACATGATAATTTTACTGGCCATGGATTTTTATCAGGATATGAAAGACAGAATGGGAAGACCCGGGGTAAGCTGAGCTTAGCTAGCCTTGGCAATTCTCATATTTTTACCTGAAATATTTTAGGTTTGCCAATGGCGCAGACCATTCTTTCTTTATTTCTTGGCATCACAGAACAGGGCAGGTGAGTTAAGTCTATGCAGGCAATGTAATATCAAATGCTGGATCTGTCCATTTTCTTTTGTTCTGAGCACATCATGGTGGATTGACTACGATCTGATAAATTTATGTGTTTTAAATCTTAAAATATTTTGTCGTGAATATCGCGATCCATTTATATTTTAAATGTGTCACTCTCTTCGAGATAAATTCCTAAAATATGATTTAATGATTTCTCTCTTAAAAATATTTTCACTTATAATAAAGTTATGTTTAAAACAGTCTCTTTAAAATATTTGTTCTGTTTCTCAGACTTGGGTGAGTGTCTTCTATAAATCACTAATCGTTTACATTTGTTAGATTGGCATATGAAATATACTGCTCTCTTACTCGAGGCATAATAAATTACAGAATAGAAATTTATGTTAACTAACTTATGAAATAAAAACAGAGACATTAGATAAATTATACAAATGTTTTATTAAATATAGATATGTGAATTCGAGCTACCTGTGGTTCGTCTCAATCATTTCATTCTAAAATTATATTTTCTAATTAATTATTGTGCTGCTATCTGATGATTCAAAGTGACATACATACTATTCTTATATTTAAGTTAAATTGATAGGTCTAATTAAAGTTAATAATTAGAGTTAGACATTCAAATTAGCTGAGGCTCATGTTAAATTGTTGATGCTAGTGGGCTGGAGTGTGGAAAAGATTAATTGCTCACCTTGAAAATGTTGTTAATTAGTGGGCAGATTTAGAGAGTGGGTAAACAGGGCAGAATCCATAAGTATTCTTTATCTTTGATCTCGCGTACAGTTGGAGTCGAGGTACTTTTACCCAGGCTGTGAATCGTGTTGAGTTAGCATACAATTTTGACCGGTACAATATATATATATTGGTAAGAGTTTGTGTTTAGGACCAATTTTTAAGTGCCGGTTCAGCATAAAATGCATTTTGGGGATCATACATTTTTTTCACATTTTTAGACATATGTTTATGATTATACCCTCAAAAGGTGTTAAAAGCAGACAGAAACCAGTCACTATTTTGCATGAGAATGGTATAGTTAAAATTACACTTCAGAAATATTGTCTCCCTACTTCTCTTTGAAGTTTTCTCAGAGTAGATCATATTCTTTTGTCAACACAAATGCCTTATTTCCATACATTTAACTTGGTACAATACTCTCTTCTATAGAATTCTAACTAATTTATATTTTTTATATGAAAACATTATTAATTTCGTTATTAAACCCTCCCTTTTATATTATAATATTTTTGCTCACTCAAAATAATATTAATTTATTTAATTTCTTCATATTTATTCTCTCTTTCCAATAAAAAAATTTCTTTTCCTTTTCTTTCTTTGACATTTATAATTACTATATTTGATTTTTCATCATTAAGTTTCATTTTCTTTTCCCCACATTTGTAAAAAACTTATACTGAACAATAGCAATTTCTACTACCACTTACAGCGAATTATGTATTCATTGATGTTTTTCTCTCTCATGTGTTATAGTATCAGCCAGGAAACAAACCCACTAACCCGGGACAACTGCTTGTAAAGCATTATAAACTTCTTATTATCAATTGTTTTGCTTATTGTTTGTCATTCAAATGAGAACTAGTGTTTGCATCTATCCCATGTTCACTTTATTAACATTATACTATCTAATTAATGATATTAAGATCTTAAGATTTGAAAACCAAGTAATCTTTTCACTTAGATATTGACTGTATATTTTAATACGTTTACTAATAAGTAAATGTAAATACTTTTGATCTTAATCACATGGATAAATAATAAGTACCAAATGCTATTGGGTCTATGCAGAAAAATTATCTATAGTGACTCTGAATTTAATTATTTTTTTTTTACATTTTGGCACTTGGGAAAAGGTATTTTTAAAACAATTTAATTTTTAATTTTAAAAACAATTTAGTTTTCAATATGTTTATAAATATATTTTGCAAAGAATAAATAAATAAAAAAATTTCATAAAATACTTATGCTATAATATCTGCTGTTTCAATAAAAGTATGCATGTCTCTGAATGGAGAAAGAGTGTATTAAATAGAGCAATCATTGGAATAATGTGGAGCAGATTAAAGTTAGAAGCTGAGGAGTGCCAAAGCATGAAACCATGGTCAGAGGTTGGTGAGGGGGGTTCTGAGATATTTTAAATGCTTTCTCTGGCTAAGCATTTATCACAAAGCTTGTTGAGAAATTGGCAATCCTCATTGTTTATAACTTACAAGCTTAAGAGAATAGGGTCGTGTGATCAATGACTCTTATTTTGACATTATTAATGTGCTTTAAGGTTATGAAAGATAAGATATGGAGAAAATTATTTATAGCCTTTAGTAAATATTAAAGAAAATTTGTATCATTATTTATTAAGTGAAAGTTGTTTAAAGCAAGAGTTTTATGGGGAAATTTTGAAACAGGATTAATACAATAAATCATTAAGGAAAGTTTTAGTAGTTTTATAAGGATTATTAATTTAATAGAATGTGTTACAATGATCCTGAGTAATCAGGGTTTAAATAGCAGCTTCATTCATGCTGATCTTGAATTTGATTCTGTCCTGCAACTTGGTAGAGACTTGAAAAATGGGATAAGTAAATGATAGATTTTTGTTTTAACAATATTTAAAAGTCTATTTAAAAATACTATAAAAGGTATTTCCACATTTAAAAAAAAAACAATATGTATGTATGTGTGTGTATTTATATAAGTAATGAGCTTTTTGGTCTATTAACCAATGCATTTACCTACCATATCCACAACTGAAATTCGAATTTGAGTTTAATTTGAAGATTTATGCAACTGAGAATTTTTAAAAATGTTGGGTTTTTGTGCAGATGTCAAGGCTATAATCAATTCAGCTAGATATCCACTTAATTATTTATTAACTTATGGGTATCTAACCAGTTTCTGCTAGAAGTTAAACCAATGAGTACTATCTTGAAGAAGGATGATTTTTTGTAGTTCTTTTAAAAGGGAATACTGAGAAGTCTTTGCTCTGCAATAGCTATTTTTCATATCTCATCTTGCCTTTTAATAATGGATTATTCCAAATTCCATCATATTACTGTGAAGCAATGTATAGACATATAATTAATGTATATCCAATAGCAAGAATATCCAGTCACTGATGATATTCACTAAATCTGAATGTTTCCATTATGGATGGGGATCTGGCAATAAATAGTCAATCCATTTGGAGGTAAGGTCAGAGATCTACTACCACATAGCTGAATGGCAGAATCCACGTTCTCCAGAGAATTACTAGCACAAATTTGAAAGGCAAAATACATGATCTCCCAGAAATAACAACTATCAAAGCTAATAGGTAATTCAGTGATGCAAGTCCATATTCAGGACTGGAAGCTGGTAGAAACAAACACAAACATGAAGCAAGCTGTCAGAGTACAGCCAGAAGTATCACCATACCTATTCTTGAGGTGGGATGTAACAGTACAGCTGGAAGTGGTAGGTAAAATTATAAGACCACTTGGGGTTCCTTCTTTCCATAGTTTTATGGCAACTAGAAGCTATACCTCACCAACATTTAGCAGGTGATAGTATTATCACTGTATTTAGTGCAAATATGCAAGTGTACATTGGTTTTATATTCTATTAATAAATATATATTATAAATATATTTATACAAGTTGTGTTTATATAATAATTCACAGTAAACACAACATTAACATTTATCTATTTATAAAAGCACACATGTATGAACTTCTAATATCATACCTTTTAATTAATTGTTTTAAATTTACTAAGCACCATCTGGAACAATCTCACCATATAGACTTCAAAACATACTTTTCAAATACTAAATACTAGTCATTTTATTCATTTACTTGTAATTATAAATTTATTTAATGCACATTGATTATGTAAGTAATATTTACTAAGGCAATAAACCTTTAAGCATGTGTGCTTGAAAATACAAAAGAGGGATCTCTACATGTCCTAACCACAAGCTTACCCTTTGGAAGAAAAGAGGGAACCCTTCTTTACTTCAACCTACTTTCTATACAAATAGGTGAAGCTGAAGCGGTTAAGACCTTCGTATTTTCAAGCGCACATGCTTAAAGGTTTATTGCCTTAGTAAATATTACTTACGTAATCAATGTGCATTAAATAAATTTTTAATTACAACTTTAAATTACCGTAATAGATTTCTAACTATAAGATCTTTCCATTGACTCATTGTAAATCGAAAAATTTCGCAAGTACTAATGGGTAATAGAAATTGTGGATTTAATCAGTGAAGTATTGAATAGCTTCATGCTCTCAGTTTTAACCGCTTCAGCTTCACCTATTTATATAGAAAGTAGATTGAAGTAAAGAAGGATTCCCCTCTTTTCTTCCGAAGAGTAAGCTTGTGGTTAAGACCTGTAGAGGTCCCTACCTTCGTATTTTCAAGCGCACATGCTTAAAGGCTTATTGCCTTAGTTAAATATTCATTTACTTGGTAAATTAATTTATACAGAAAACAACAAATAAGTAATAATAATTGAGTGATCTATACTTTGAGAATTTGTACAAAGTTCATGCAATGGAAATGATAGGTTTAAATCACAATCCATGGGCCCTGGGCTCCAGAGTTTGCCAAGTATACAGAACAAAAGTATAAACCCAATAATTTATTGTTTGAGAATTTATAAGAAATATGAGCACAAGAAGTGAGAGCACTAGGCTGTGTTCTATGAATCCTAAACTCCAGAGTTTAGCATTTATTTCCTGCATTTAACTACATGAGACTACAATACACTAATATAAACTTCGCATACAAACTCATCGAGTTAGGAGTTCAAAATGTAACAAATAAGAGAGCAAACATAGTATAAAAGTAATAAAATTAAATTGAAATATATAAAACATTATTTAACATAATACAGTCCATTCAAAATATGTAAAACATTTGAACATCTGTGTTACAAAAAGTTTTTTTTTTTTTTAAATGATGTAAAATCAGTTGAATGCACTTTCTGTGAATTTCAGTGAAACTTTTTGTGGTGCAGATGTTTAAATGTTTTTCATATTTTGAATTACAAACATAGATGAAAGAATATTACAATCAATATTTTAAACATTTTTTCAAAGCCAAATAAATTTACAAAAAAATCTTGCCTAAACAAATTAATCACATAGAAGGAAATTAACCTTCAAACGTGCATGTTCAAATGTAAAGTTTTTTTAAATCTGTGCACACTCAAAAACACAAGTGAATAATGTATGCTTAGAGCTTATTTTTATATAAGCAACATACATGTGTAAACACATAGAAGGAAATTAATCTTCAAACATACACTGTAAGCTCAAATCACATGGGATTAACTTGTACTTTTAAAACTCTTACTGACGGGTGATTGCACATAGACTTAAAAAAACTTTAAATTTTAACAGCACATGTTTGAAGGTTAATTTCATTCTATGGGAATACATATATGTGTTGCACTAAATTATTGATTTATAAATAAATTAAATAATTTGAGAACATTATAACTAAGCTATTTTTTTTCTCATGTGTCATAGCATCAGCCAGGAAGTGAATCCGCTAACCCGGGACAACTGCTATCGCTGACCTCTCGACCACCAATGCTATTTGTGATTGAAAATGTTGAGAAAATTTGATATACTAATTTGAACTTTAGTCATTAATTGACTATAATAAACTAGGATCTGAACAAGGATTTCTCTAATCAGTATTAAAAATTATCTATAGTCATATAAGTGAATAATATGTAGGTTACTACAAGTTCTATAAATTTCTCTAACAAAAATAGCATGAGATCTGCATACATATGGTGTTCGGTAAAAAGATTAAGAGCAGTACATTGTATAACAGTTCTCTAATATATATATATATATCATCATCATCATCGTCAACCATTATCAATCCACTGCAGGATGAAGGTCTCTCCAAGTTTAATCCATCTTCTCCGATCTTTAGCTTCTCCACAACACCCCTGCACATTTTCTTATTTCATCCATCCATCTCACATGTGGTCTCTTTCTGGGTCTTTTACAATCTCTTGGAATCCAGTTTAAAATTTCAATTGTCCATCTATTATCATCTCTTCTAGCAATATGTCCAGCCCAACTCCATTTCAATCTTTTAATTAGATATATATATATATATATATATATATATATATATATATATATCTATATATAACACAATACACTTTGATAGCATGAAATATAAATAGCAATTAAAACAAATTAAGGTAAAAACTTAGATAAATAAAAGTACATTTAGTTTACATAAACAAGAACAGAGAATGTCAATAACATTTGTCTAAAATAATCTACACTCAACAAATACTAGATAATAATTATTAACTAACAAAATATTAGCACAAATACATAAACAGTGATGACAAGAGGATATGAAATAAATTTATAAAAAATAATTTCTTTCGTTTAATTCAAATTCACTGACAAACAATTAAAAAATAGATATGATAATATGTTGGCCTCTTTTCATCATCCATCATTAAATGTTGATTGTATAGAAATTTTTAAACTTTATTTAAAGTGTTCAAATACAAACACCTTCTAAGTAATAACACACAAATAGATAATATAGTTACACAGTACTTTGAGTAGTATTATTAGACCAGTAACAATATTAGTATAGGAGTTGAACTTACACCTTTAGATTCTTGAATAATGAATTTTGTTAAGGCAATTCCTTTATTATAAAACAAACCTGGTCTGCTGTTAAATGTTTTAACATTTATTAAATAATTAAAGATAACTATATGTAACTGCAGCATATCCAAAACCTTATCTGCAAAGCTGTACATTTCTTATTCCAAATATAGTCAGGCATTGGTAGCCGAGGGGTCAGCACAGCCGCCTTGCAAGCAAGTAGTTGCCTGCAGACGGTTGTCACGGGTTCGCTTCCCGGCTGATGCTTTGACATATGAAAAAAAATATATAGTGAAGATTAATTATTTATGTGTACAGTCATGTGTATCAGTTGTATAAAATAGAGTGGACAGCTGAAGAGAGCTTGAAAGTCTATGTTCAAATCCCTTATATTAATCTAAACTCCAAGTAAATTAATTATACTTTTATTTAAATATTATAAATTAAAAAACAAAATAGCATTCAGGGTGAAATAAACTTTGTGATACATCACAATTACCTATTGTAAAGCAAATAACTGTAAGATTAATCATCTTTATGTTTTAGATGCCTTATGACTAAACATCACATTGCCAGAAAACTGCTGGTAAGACAGTTTGTTGAAACTGATGATGATGGGATCAACATATTATGCCAAATCATTTAAGCCAGCATTAGTTCATAAGCATCTTAGGTCATATGGTAAATGGCTTCCTTTAATCAGTTCCAGTATATTCTGTGAGTCGCTTCTCTATATATGGATTAATAATTAAAATATTTCTGAAAATTCCATCTCTTTTAATTATTTACTTTGTAATTAAACAGGCAAAAACTCTCCATATAGTAGTGCCACCTTGTGCTAACCAAAGTAATCAATGGATGCCAGAAGGCTTGTGCATAAAATCTCCATCTAGTGCCTACTCATCCAATATCCCCAGACTAGTTTCTGGCTTGTGGCCTTCATCAGTGAGGAGCCTTGGATCTAAGAGCACTGCACCTGGTTAGCTCAAGGTGGCACTACTATATGGAGAGTTTTTGCCTGTTTACTAACAGTTATGTGCTAGCATGAGATGGTGATCATGTGATGTTTAGTGGTTTAATACTTTGTAATTAGGAATTGAAAATCAATTGATTTTTATTAACATGTTATTTTTATTATTACCAGAATCTCCTTTATATTAAGATAAGCTGTACAGCATGCAGATTTCTGAAATTCCTAAAATTAGGATATAAATATATATTTCTTTAAACAAACAAATAAAGACAGAAGAGGTCAAACAACTGCAAGAACATATTTTTACTTAATTAGAAACATCAACTGACCTACTCTGTCATCTTCCCGCAAACAATAACCATACATTATTGGAGTTTATAATAATACGATATATTAATATTTAACAGAGTTTAAGGTCTATATCTTGGTTAACAGTTTAATAATCTCTAACCTAATAAATAATTATTCATAATATTTATATATGGTATTTATTTAAAAGATGGTAAGTTAATTATTAAGGTTATAGAAAAGTTGTATACTTGTAGGTTAAGTCTTAAAATTTGATTACTTTACATTAAAGTAAGCTGGAAATCATGTGATCATTTGGTTTTTTGTGCAAGCTTGTGGTTAAGACCTGTAGAGGTTCCTACCTTCACATTTTTCAGATGCATATTCCTGAGGTTATAGCCTTAGTAAATATTACTTTATAGCCTAATGCAAACTGTTGTAATTAAATTATACTTTTTATAGATAATCATATAAAATATATTGTTCAATCTATTGTAAATATTCTTATTATATTATAATTTCTAATCAAAATACTCCATTTCTCTCAACCCTGTAGGTGGAGCTAAAAGCATATCTTCAAATTATCCTTTTAAATTGTAATTACAAATATCTTTCAGTAAATCATTTTTTGACCTTAACAAGATTAATCAAAGCTTACTGGAAAAAAACGTTTCATTTATTTTGGATAATCACAACTTAAATTTTCATTCAATAGTTGGGTATTTTTTAGTATTAAAGAAGGGTTCATTATTCACAGAAGTACTATTAAAGATGGCGTCATTATATACAGAACATTACCCATGATTCATTATTTGCTTAGCCTTATGAGATATTTTTCAGTATTGGTTTATTTTTTACACGAATGAACATTCAAATGTCATTTCATATTAGTGCCATATATTTTTAACCTCCAGAATCACCAATGAATAAAATTGAAGCATCCTAAATAGTATTGCATCCAGAGAACATTGATATCCAGTTAACTAAATTTTTTTATAGAAAGTACTGCATTTAGTAGTCAATGAATAAAAACAGAATCAGTTTTTACCTGCGTATCAATTTTTCAGGAAGTACCTTGGTATCATTTTTACCAAATACATTTACAAAATTTGGGAGTTGAATGTGAAATATTATTCAAATGAAGGTGACAAAGCAGTGTGACATTTTCTTAGGATGCTCTGGTTGTACAAGTTCAGAACAAACGACTTCATAATGAAGGCGATCCTATAGAAGGTGTTTTAATGTTATGGTTTAACAAAGAGTTTAAAAACTTTCTTTTGGTAGAGGATAAAATTTTCTGAAATTTTCAGAATTGTGAAACTTGTTATTTTATGGAATTCAATATATCACATTTTAATTCTATTATTGGATACCTTAGTGTTGAGTATATGGCAATTTTGAGCTGAAAAAAAGTTGTATTTTTCACTTTTTACCAATAGTTGCTTTCAATGCTTACTATAGTTAGCAGACTGATGAACTCAAAAGCCAATGTCTTGGATTGAAGTTCAGATTTCTAGTTCTCAAATGTCACATGATTTAATTATTTTTTCTAATAGGTACAACATAATAGTGATTTCTCATTAGAATTACATTATATGGTTACAATGATAAATTTATTATACGCACATTGATTACGTAAGTAATATTTACTGAGGCTATAACCTCAATAATATGCGTATAAAATGCGATAGTAGGGACCTCTACAGGTGTTTAGAGGTCCCTACTATCGCATTTTATACGCATATTATCGAGGTTATAGCCTCAGTAAATATTATTAATTATATGGTTACCAAAATGCCCACCAGTATTAGAAAGCTATGTAGCTGTTTGTGTCTCGATTTCCTGAAAAAAATTCTAAACTTTATCCTGAATTTTTACTTTATCTCAATTATTTTAAATGTATTAAAAAATAAAAAGAATGTTTTTATATTTTTATTCTAAATTTTAAAATTGTTTTTCTCTTTCTGTGTGTAGGAGTGTGCACGTATATAGTATACATAAAATATTCTAAATCTTTATTGAAATAAAAGTTGAAAACAAATATGGGCTCAATTATTTATCATGCAATAAACTATTTGTACTGCTAATACCATATATAGGTAAAATATTGCTAAAACAGTCTTTAAATAAACTATCCCTAGGTTAACTTTTTTCACTATAACCCATTATAGTGGAACAGTAAGGTTGAAGCTTATCAATTGCTGTGTGATGAAGACTGAATAAATTTTTATTCTTAGTTTATTCTTTAATTAAGAATTGAGAATCGTTAAATACCTCTTTATATATAATTTAAATTGGATATGAGTAACATAAAAGAAGTATTCTATGCTTGATTGGAACCTTAAAAAGACCCACAGTAAACCCCTAAGATAAGTGCTATTAAATACATCATAAAGACCTTCACTAATTTTAACTTTAACACTCACACACACAAAACATGAACGCATATACAGTACGTTGTGTTTTTATGTTGTACTATTTTCATCATCCAATATGTGTATTGAATATCATTAGAAAAATGTAACTTTATTTAAATATTCCAAATATATTCAACTGCTAGTAATAGCGCATCAAACAAGTTAGTATATGTTATTCTCCTCTTTTCTTCAGGTATTACTGGTCTGATCAGTGACAACACTAGCATGGTATTCAAACTTGGATCATTAGATTTTGAGTATTGAATTTTAAGGTAACATTCTAACCAACTGAGTTATTCTGCCAAAGGCAACAAGTCAGTAGAAATTTCATATACTTATCTATGATGTTTCTCCTAATTTCTCCACTTTTTCCTAGGAGCAAATTTAATTAGTGTTTTCATACATTATGTATAGTCACACTAGGTAGGCTTATGGGATTTTTTGTCATTGTCATGTGAGCAGCTTCTTTAAATTTTCTTCTTTGTAATTTTTCTTTTCTATCCAATATTTTTGTATTTTCCCAATTTAACATATGTTCATTGGCACATACATGATCTGCTACCTTAGACACATCTGTTTTCTCTTTTCTAATCATCAGTTTGTGTTCTTGCAAGTGCTTTTCAATGGGATGACTGATCTTACCAATATATGTTCTTCCACATTCACATGGTATTTTATAAATGCACTTTTTTTCTTTTCACCATTTCAAATTTATGCTTTGTAGATGTTAGAATTCCTCATAGTGTGATATGGCTCTGGAAAACTTCCTGATGTTATATTGATTGCAAATTTTTCTTAATTTGTCTGCTATTTTTGGAATGTATGGATACACTAAAGTACCAATAATTGCCTTTTCTCTTGATGATTGTTTTTGTTGTCTAATGTTTTCTTAATAACAGCTGATGGATAACCACTTTTCATAAGTGTTTGTTCTATATAGATCTTTCCTCTCCAAATCACTGGTTTCTGAACAAACTTCTTTTGCTCTGTTCCATAATGATAGTATAACTCCATGTTTGTTTCTGGTGTAATTGGATGTATAGGTTAGGCATTTTCCTGTATGTGTAGGTTTTCACTACACTGTAGTTTTGATTTTGCCATGAGGGATTTTTGTCACAAGAACATCTAAAAATGCCATTTTTTGTTTTTGTTCTGATTCTATTGTGAATTTAATTGAAGGGGATATATTGTTGATGTGTTTCCAGAAAGTTTGTAACAGTGCTTCATCATGTGGCCATACAACAAATGTATCATCCACATTGTGAAAAGAAAAGATCTATATAGAACAAACACTTATGAAAAATGGTTATCCACTAGCTATTATTAAGAAAATGTTAAATAGACAACAAAAAGAATCATCAAGAGAAAAGACAATTATTGGTACTGTAGTGTATCCATACATTCCAAAAATAGCAGACAAATTAAGAAAAATCTGCAATCAGTCTAACATCAGAACAGCTTTCCAGAGCCATACCACACTACGAGGAATTCTAACATCTACAAAACCTCAACTTGAAATGCTGAAAAGAAAATAACTGCATCTATGAAATACCATGTGAATGTGGAAGAATATATATATATTGGTGAGACCAGTTATCCCATTGAAAAGCACTTGCAAGAACACAAACTGAAGAGAAACCTCATATATAAGTATATGAAATTTCTAATGAATGTAGCATTTGGCAGGATGGCTCAGTTGGTTAGAGCATTACCTTAAAATTAAATACTCAAGAATCTAAGTGTTCAGGTTTGAATCCCATGCTAGTACTGTCATTGGTCAAGCTATCAACATCTGAAGAAGAGGGGAGAATAATATCTCTCAAAACATTGTGCATATACTAACCTGTTTGATGTGCTATTACTAACAGTTGAATGTATTTAGAATATTTAAATAAAGTTAAATTTTTCTAAAGACATTCAATACACATATTAGATGATGAAAATAGTCCAATATAAAAACACAATAAGAACATCATCATCACAATCCTTCAGGAATATACAGTATGTGTTTATTAATATATTTCTTACTATTTATATAAATATCGTTTTCATAGTTTTAACATCAGTTTTTCTTTTCTTTTCTAATACACTTTTGTTTTTTTAAGATAATTTAAACAACAATGACTGATTATCTTATTTTTTTGTTAAGAAAGCTTTTAACAAATTTTTAAAGAGCAAACTGAAAGACGATGATAAACCCATTACATTTAAATTCCCTCCAATATGTTTGAAACTTTATGCTATGAATGAAAGAAAACGACTGGATGTGACTAGATTTGGCAGAAATTGTTTTGAATTTGATTCCTTTTGACAGTTATTACTTTTCCTGTTCTTTCCAATAACTACTTTAGTCTCATTTTAAAATCTCACTCGGAGTTATTACAGTATCATTCATCCAGAAAGTTATTCTCAGTAAACACACGTTCCATTCTAACTGACAGATATAATAAAGAGTAGTTTGAAGGCAAGGTCTTGGCTTTGTGCTGCGGTCGCGTTCCTATTATTGAGACAATATAATCCATGAATGCGTTTATATTCGTTTATTCATATAAAAAAAATAACTTAATGGAAAGCGCTTTTGCAAACAATTAAATAAAGTTCGCGCATCTTACTTTGAATTAAATTATTTGTGAGTCATATTAATAAAAGAATGAATTAACAATAACAAATTTTAAAACAAACGCCAGGTTATGTGTAAATTTATATATATATCTGTGCAATTCCTGAAGATTGAATTCGACGTAGGTTATGATATGGGCTAGCAAGATAGTGGCCAAGTAATTCAACAAAAAACAAATAACTTTTTTTTAAAATCAGGTTCAAAGTAATTGCGTTTCTATTATCTTCTTTTTTTAAAAAAAAAAAAGTATTTCCGTAGAATAGGCAGCATTTTTAATCAAGTCAATAGTCGGATTTAAAATTAAATGTATGATAAATTATTAGCTTTTTATATTTCATTATGACTCTTATAAAGTTAAATTATAAGTTAAATATAATTATTTGATAAGATTTTATACAGCAAATATATTGATTTATCAATTATTAATTGAAATGATATATTTATGTACTAAACATGCAGACCTATCCAGTGCTGGGATACAGGGGTGCTTTACGGGGCGGCGCACTATAGGAGTGGCACAAACGACTCGCCTTAATAAAAAAATCTAAATCAATAGATAATCAAAAAAATAATTAAAAACCCCCAGATGCTTCAATAATTGATTTTGCTGATGTTAACGGTTGTTTTATTTTATTATAGGTGTTATTTATGTGTTTGGATTGTTTTATCAGTTAGACTAGGCCTATGATTATGTGTCTATGCTGTTTTTGAAACAAATGACTTTAATGTATTCGGAGCCGTTTAACCAGCACTTTTATTATACATACATATACAGTGAATATTATAGTATAAATAACAAACGTCAGAAATGTACATTACAAAATTGCTGTGGAACGCCACCTAACAACTGATTCATTAAGTAACCTTATCCTAGAATTAAATCAAATAAAAACAACATAATTTTGCACTTGGGCGTCACAAATCCTCAAAATTGGCCTGCAAATATTCACAACATAAGAATACATATAGGAATTAATACTTGCTCCTTTAAATTCAACAAGATCTTAGTTAATAAACAAGGCAAACTCTCCATACAGTAGTGCCACCTTGTTCCAACCAGAGTAAATGATCTTATAAAAAACATTTAAAAAAAAACACATTGGTGGTCGAGGGGTCGGCAACAGCTTTACCGGCAGTTGTCCCGGGTTAGCGGGTTCGCTTCTCGGCTGATGCTATGACATATGAGAGAAAAAAATATATATCATCTTTTTAATATCTTTAGAGGAGATACCAATTCAATGTTCTTTCCAGGATTTAAAGTATCTCTTGATATTGATCAGTTTGTATTAGAAGAATAAACAAAGCACAAGTGTAGACAAGAGCTACCTAGATTTATTGATGTGTAAGGAAAAATAAATTATTAAAAAAATTTTGTATGAAAATTGGCTCAAGACTAAAAAATGAAAGAAAATAAAGAATGAAATTCAATTATATTATAAAATTTGCTTTGATTATAAGAAAAGTTTTCCCTCTTTTTTTCTATATATAATCTATTAATGATATTTATTTTCATCCTTTATAAAAACTTGTAACTTTTTGCGGGATAGATGTTGCCATTAATTTTACTTGATGTCAGCGTTTGCTTGGTCACTTGGCAGATGAGTTGAAATTTTGTTAAATAGAGCAATTCATTTTCTATTTAAATAAGCTGACAACACTTATTTGATATTAAATTTTGAAAGTGATCTTTATTGACAATTTAACCAAAGTCAATTTTTTGTATTGGTTTAATATTAATTGATAAGGCAGAGCATAGAATCCAATTCATTTTTAAATAATCTTGTCTTTAAATAAAAATTTAAAATATGTAAATATTAATTAATTAAGTACTATATAAATATGTAATGTTAATGTTATATATGTATGCCCTCTTTAGAAATGTATATATATATATATATTGTACTAGTCACAATTGTATGTTCATTTAACAAGATTCAGAATCTAGGCAAAAGTACTTCAAATCCATTCATGCCTGAGATACACAGGCTAGGAGTATTCCTGGATTCTGCCCTGTTTACCTTTCTCTAAAACTATAACACTATGACAACATTTCTGATGATACCAGATGAAATTTATTGATTCCAGTCCCGAAGACACAGCGGAAAAACAAGAGATCTACAGGAAAATGATAGTGCTACATGACTTTGAACCCCTAACAGGATATGCCAGCCTATGATTATATTGCAATTTCATTAAGAATCATTAATAAATGTATTAGTCTGGCTTAAGATCAATGGAATCTGAGTTATATATAACGCAATCTAATTAACAATGTGTATGCATAAAACATGGGACAAAATACTTAAATAACTGGTTATGAAATGTCAATAATTTATTAATAATAATTCATTAGAAATTAACTAAACAAATAATGATTAAATAATTTAATAAGTACAAAGGTGAATCTATTTACATGTCATAATTAATAGCATCTGGGTTTCACGTAATTATTGGCAGTGATTTGTGTGTTCTAATAGATTACATATTAGAGTATACAAGTTACATAGATGAATAAAAGTTTTAAGCCAATAAACATCACATGACCACCATCTCTTATGCTTGTGTATAACTGTTGTTAAAACAGGCAAAACTCACTATATGTATGCCACACACAGCAAGCTAGAGTAATCAATGGATGCCAGAAGGCTTGTGCATAAAATCCCCATCTAGTGCCTACTCATCCAATGCTGCCTAATAGGATATTGGTGGCTATGGTTATTAAAGAACCAAAGACACCAAAATGTATGGGAACTGAACTGGGTTCAGACCCATATAAATATATAAGCTGATGGGCTTGAATTGGAAACATTAAGGTGTTTTCAGTTTAAGACTCATAGTTTTGTAGTTAAATGGAGATAAAAGGTGGTTGCTGGAGGGTTGCATTAGATCCTAAGATCTAGATGCAGTACTCTCAGATCCAAGGCTCCTCACTGATGAAGGCCACAAGCCAGAAACTAGTCTGGGGATATTGGATGAGTAGGCACTAGATGGAGATTTTATGCACAAGCCTTCTGGCATCTATTGATTACTCTAGCTTGCTGTGTGTTGCATACGTATAGTGAGTTTTGCCTGTTTTAACAATGAATAAAAGTTAATAGATAATAAGACAATGTGGCTTAATATGCTAATGGAGGGAGATATGAAATTTACAGTGACTTTAGAGTTTGAACGCTATGATTAATTCAATAAAAAAAATGACCTTAACGAATACAGATAAATGGAATTTGATTTACAGAACTCTATTCATTATGGTTTATTTTAACCATACATTAAAACATATTTATATAAATTACAAAGTTTATTCAGTCATTAGTTATACTTCATCAATCGTTTAAAAGAAAACAGTTATTTACCTATTGTTCAAATCATTTTGATTTGACAGAATTTACTGAGTTATTGATTAGAGTACCTGAAGATAATTTAATGAGAGGGCAGACAGTTTAAATAAGCTTTAAAATGATCTTTCTAACCTAGAAAATGATATAAAGAAAGAATAGGATGGTTTACAAAAATCATAGCATTACGACTTATAGATTAAAATCGGGCAATGTAAAATACTAATTAAGAATTGAAGTGCTGACTTGAGTGATAATGTTAGAAAGATTAAGTCTGTTTTAGAACAAGAGGCTTCATCAAATTTATGAACATGAAAAACTTGCCTGCACTTGCATCAAGATGCTATCTGAAGAAATGGTTGGTAGGGATTCCATGGTTCGGGATTTCCGATGTTATTCCATGCAGAGCCTAACTACAACCTGATAGTATCCTGGAGTCAGTGCTTCCAAACTCCATTTGGGGATATGCCTTAAGAAATGATCTGGGACCTCCAGGTATTAGTTTGACAAAGCAAGATATACAAATTTTATAACATTATCAAGGGTAAGCAATGCTAATAGAAATCAGATTCATAATGATACTGATAGGTTAACTAAGGCCCTCCTAATTTAATGAAATCTAGCGTAATGACATAACAAAATTTAACCCATACTTAAAGGTACACAAATGACCTTAAATACTAGTTAGAAAGTCAAACAATAAAAGAGGGAATATGTAGTTCCCATCATTAAACAACTATTAATATGCTTAACGAGTAGATAATTATATAATAAAATTATCACGCTGAATGGCATGGGATGCAAATGATTGATTATCAGAAAGGTAAGTCCATTAAGTTAAATATTATTACAAACTAATTAAATCAATAGTTTTAATATGGTAATAAATTGATATCTTAAATATGACAGCACATAATCTGCCATCAAGCAAATAAAACAATTTAGTAATATTATTCAATCAAGAAAACTTTGAGTTTGGTAAGAAAACTTACATTTAAATATTTAAAACCCCATAATGGCGGAATGAGAAATTAAAATAAGATCGGTTCTCTAGATTGAATTATTAGCATATTAAATCAAATATAATCAAACATAAAAATAAAGTTAAAAGTTTATCGCATTTAAAATAATAAGATAGAAATGTGAAACCCAGCAAATACATTTAGAGAATTAACTTATAGATTCGTGCATTATATTTTACAGAAGAAAAGACAAAGCCACTAATTTATTAAAATTATGATAATCAGCACTACATCATCATATATTAAATAGAAAGAGAGTTACATTTTACTTTAAACAAATTAAAATTACAGAAATTGAGGTTTTAAAGAGTTCATATTGGCAGCACAGACAGGATTACCTTCTATCACTTGACAACTTGATGGCCGTATGGGTTGATATGTGTATAAAAAAATAAACATGGGAAAACATGATCAGCAATGCAGATTTTGGAAAAATAACGGTTGGCATATTTGTAGAACTAGATTAGCATTTCACTATAGCAGTCTTTAAGTGGTGATGGCATAGCAGTTTAGCGGTATGGAGACAATTTTGAAAAGATTGGGAAAGCAAATTTTTTCCCTCTACTCAGAAGTCATATTTAAAATTTAGAGTGACATACATTCATTCTGCAGCACCTTCTGAAATTAAAGCAAAGAGTGCTAGCATAGAATTTTGGCTGTATTTATATGTCACCAAAACCTTATAGAAACTTCTATTACCTTGCCACTGGTGAGGCTCAGATGTGCATTACTTGGCCTGATTGCACTTATCCTTTGTTAAAATTTACATTTTGAAGATGACAACGAGATAAATTCCAGAGAGCATTGTTTTAATCTATTTCAAGTTTGGAAATAGATTCACGAGATATATTTTTCTTTAACATTAGGATTTTTAAAATAAATCTACTTTACTAACGACATTTTTTATTTAAACAAGATACATTCTTTTGTTTAGGAATCTAAGTTATGTTAATTACTCTCTAGAACTTTCTTTGGTATTATGTCAGCTTAATAAAATACATGAATTATAAATAATAAAATATATAATATTTAATAAATTAAAATTATGATGTACAATATTTTAGCTATCTGTGATACATACACATACATGACTATTTACGGTGGTGGAAATTTAAATATTTCTGAACTAAAACTAATATTCTTTATTCAAATAATGTTTAACTTATAAAAGGTGTGGGGAGGGGGGTAATCGCGTGTATGTGTGTACTTGCACTCCCTAGTGATTAACAAGTATATAAATGGGTTTGAACCTCTAGTTTAAAGCTTCTAAGATCACCAGACAATGAAGCAAAATATATATAACAGATTTTACTACTTCAATATATAAACAAAGAAATCAAGTCATATATCACTTAACCTAATTTAACAAGCTTGTATTACAAATGTTATCTAATGAGCTGCCAATAGCTCTTAACAAGCTTTTCAGAATATCCCCAACCTCACTGTTTTATGCTTCTGGTTTCCTTAGTGAGGTGCTAGGATAGTCAAACATTAAATTTAAAATAGCAGGTGAAGCCCAGCACTTTATCTAATAGTTAACTATTGAGTAGAAAATCTGACATTTTCAGACATCCATGTGTCTTCCAAACCAGCACTATGGGATGTCTGAAAAGGTCAAATTTTCTACTTAATAGTTAACCATTAGATGAAATGCTGGGCTTCACCTGGTATTTTAAATCTAATGCTTGGATATCCTAGCACCTCACTGAGGAAGTCAGAAACCGAAACCAGTCTGAGGTTGGGGATATTTTGAAAAACTTGTTAAGAGCTATTGTCAAGCTCATTAGATAAATATATATACAGGAAACAGGACTTGGAAAGAGCTACATAATGCAATGGCAGTATATCTGCCTGCTGTGCACCATGATCTGGATTTAAATTCTGGCTGAATAAATTTGTAAATTTTTTCAAGTTCTAATCAGACTTAGATATTTTGAATTGGTTATGGATCAGTCTATATAAAAATTCCTAATATTGGTGTAAAATGAGTATTTAGTTGTTTTTAGTTACAGTATAAAACAAGAATGGATAACCAGATACCATCAAAACATTTTCAAACCTAATGACTAATGATTTCTTTTTGGATAAGTTGGTATAAGAAAATAAATCTGTAAATGTCTTTCTTTGGCATCAAAAATTTTTTATATTGAACATTATAAATGAAATAGGTAATGTTTCAATAATTTTTATAATATTATTAATTCATTCTTCATAGAGAAAAGCATTACTTATTGTTCAAAAACTGCTTACAAAGGTTTAATGTTTGTTTTCTTGAACTATATGTGTTGAAATACCACATAAAAATGGCAGTATTATCTAGAAATAACACCATATGAAGTAAACTTAATCTCTGCAATATTCAAATAATCTATTACTGTAATAACAATGTTTATTTCACCTTCACTTTGTAATTAATAACACACTGATGTGTTGTGGTGAAACTTTTTTATGTAATAATTTGTAGGCTTTTTTTATATATTCTAATTTGCAGACTTAGCGCTTTCAGAGCCCTTGTTGCTCCATATTCACAGTCTTTTCAGATTATTAGTTATATGCAAATGTATGCAAATTGCCTCCTGTACCATTCATTTTTTAGAAATGGCAAAACAAGTGTCTCTTTTATTTATTGACTTAGCATTGCTGGTGATGAAACAAGCTTCCTTAATTTTCCTCTTGATATCATTTTTTTCTTGCATAAAATATCAGCCTTAGAGGGCTCAAATCTGTGGTTGAGCTCTTTCTGGTCAGCAAATACAGAGCTGCCTTATTTTTTGGTTATTGCTCTTGTATATGTGTATTCGTGCTGAGCCAATATATTGCCCACTGTGGTGCAATATATCCATGAAGATATATGATTAGATTAAAAGTATATGTTAATATAATGTCCAAATCATATAAATTCTACTCCTTATCTCTCAGTTATAGATGATAGTTCATTTGGTAATCAATAAATTGCAGTTCACTTGTTGTTTGTCTTTTGGTAATTGTCAGATATAACACCTGCTTGCAATTGAGGAAGAGTAAATAGTGATGTTTTTAGTTCTTTTAATGCAGTTCTGTTGCTATAGTATAATGTGTTTGTACTGTGACATTCGCATCAGAAATCTCTGACTTTAAAATGACAGCATCATAGTTTTATTTTGATTAGCATCAGATGTGTATTGATTTTTGTAATCACCTTGACATTATGATTTGTATGTAGAAATAAAGGATAGGGTGACATCATTTTTTATAATGTCCTTTGGAGGTTTTTGTATACTTTTTGGTATAACATAAAATCACATTGCACTGTGAAGTGTCCCAAATATAAAACTGCATTTGAACATAACAAAATTAACAACATTGAGTAAAGGACTTTTAGATTTATTGTACCAATAACAAAATTTAAAACAAATATGGACATATTTTGAAAAGTCTTCAGGCAAGATATTGTAACTGATGCAGAAAGAAGAAAAAATAGTAAATTTTAATTACATATAAGAAATACCTTCAAAGCCATTGTAACAAAGAACAGACTTTAAAAAAATATTAATGATTGTATAAAAACTATGATTTTTATAGTGGCATAAAATTTTATTGAAAGGCAGTGTGATTCAAAAACAGTATTGGAGACTATATTTGTTTAACTCTACTGAATAGCATTACTGAAAAGTATAAAATTACGTATTCAGGGAAATCTAAAGCAAATCTATGAAAATACTGCCAGTAAGAAGAAGATAGTTAAATAAGTCATCCAATAGAGAAGTAGCTTTAATACAAAATATACCATTTTTAAATAGATTTGCAGATATTTGCTTTTTTTTTTTTTTTTTGTAAAAAATAAAAAGCCAATTGAATTACTAGACAACAGATGTCACAAGGTTCTCAAATATATTGCTTGCTAAGATTATTACAAAGAAAGCAATTTTGTTAGTCAAGTTAATAGATTACTATATTAATAGGATTCTAAGAATGTGGAGAGACAAGTTTGGATAATTTATGTAGTGGCTTAATTAATATTTATTAAGGCAATAAACCTAAAGCATGTGCGGTTGAAAATATGAAGGTATGGACTTCTACAGGTTTTAACTACAAGCTTATGCATTGGAAGAAAAGTGGGGAACCCCTCTTTACTTCAACCTACTTTCTATATAAATAGGTGAAGCTGAAGTGGTTAGATCTGAGAGTGTGGAGCTATTCAATGGGTGGATTAATATATTAACATCACATGATCACCATTTCTTATGTTTGCTCATAACTGTTATTAAAACAGGCAAAACTCTCCATACAGTAGTGCCACTCAATGCAAGCCAGAGTAATCAATGGATGCCAGAAGGCTTGTGCATGAAATCCCTATCTAGTGCCTACTCATCCAATATCCCCAGACAAGTTTCTAGCTTGTGGCTTTCATCAGTGAGGGGGATCTGAGAGCAGATCTAGGTGGTGTTCTCATATCCAAGGCTCCTCACTACTATATGGAGAGTTTTGCCTGTTTGGATTAATATATTGGGGGGGGGGGGCAATAAAATTGGAGTAGGAAGCTTACATTTTGAAGATTTGATGGTTTATACAAGTGAGTCTGTGTTTGGAACTAAAACCTCTTGGTGCTAAATACTTGTGTTATATTAGATAGGTTCATCAAAAGCTCTAAACAGATCACTTTTAAGATGATATGGAGTGAATAATGATGCCATGATTAGGAATAAAAAGCTCTTTTATAACTAGTTCCAGTTGTATTATTAATGGATTTAGGAGGAGATAGCAAGACAGATAGTTTTCAATTTTTTTTTTTTTCAAATCCAACCAGAAAACTTAAATCCAACAGCGAGCTGGGTTGTATATTGTCATTATTGAATAAAAATTTTAAATTATTCTGCTATCAATTTTTTGATTTCTTTATTAAGTTTTGAAATTCGACTTCTTTGCTTGTTTGAGAGTTTTTGCCCTGCTTTATAACTAAAAATCTAATATTATTACATTAATAAAACATCCCAGCTTTATTTTAATATTTAATTAAAAAGAAAAAATTGTTTTGAGACAAAGTTTATTTAAAAGAAAAAAATATTGATTAAATTTGAGTATCAGCAAAGCATATAATGAATTGTAACTTTGTGATTTATATTCATATGTTTTAACCATCAGTTATTCCTGTTGCTATAGCAACGATCGGTTTTGCTTTCTAAGATGTTACATGTGAAAGAGAGGTCAGATGCTGTAATAATTTACAGAGAGAATCAATAATATTATAACATTATCATTGTTATAAATCAATTACAGTATAAATAAACTTGGCTTTTTTTCTTTTCCTGTTTTAATCTGATTAGAGGGGCTTTAAAATAGTTCATAATTTTTCAGAATATAAATGGGTTCCGAGAGCATAAAAAATATTTTAAATGAAGCAAAGTATAATTACTTTTCTATATATGTGTAACAAACTAAAATATCATGCTTTGTCATGTGCGCATAAAGTCAATTAATAGACTCTTTAGAATCATTATTGGCCTATTTCGTGGGTGTTGGATACTATGCATGTAAGATGCAAAAGAAGCTTCAAATTTAACACTAAAGTATCTAAATGACTGACCATAAAATGCATAAAATATTTCCCACTTGAACGTTGGTTTGATAAAATTGTTTTCTAACCTTTTTTAATATATTGAGTAGAAAATCCCATAATAATTTGTTAGTTTAGAGTATTTTAGCGCAGTATATTTTTTGTTTGTCTGGAAAGTTTTTGATATAAAATATCTAAGGTTTTTAAATTCAGCCTCTTACGTTTAGAAAAGTTTCGTTTGACTCTAGATGATTTAAGCAGCTTCTACTTTTCAACTTAGAAATATTCACTAACTATAAAAAAACTGTCATAAATTTGAGAAATTTTAATGCTTCGGTGAACAAAGGGCTTATATTATGACATTGACATGCCGGATCAAATTTTATCGAACCCATGAAAAATTATATTAAAAAGAATAATCTGTCTGTCAAATTATATACAAGATTATTATGAAAAAATATCACTCATTATATATTATGTAAAGAAAAGAAAATAAAAACAATTTATTTGCTCCTATTAATCTTCTTTAATCTGTGTAAAAATTAAATGAACACTAAAACGGATTAAACTATTGGGTTTACTTATAGTCTAAATGTTACTTAATCTCATGTCTAAATGACCATCTTAAATACTAAAATGCAGATAATCAGATAATAGAGTACAATTCTCAATCATTATCTTTGGTAGTTTGCCCCGTGTGGTTTGGCGTAGTTGGTAAAATATCCACTTGGGATCGGCAGTCCCAGGATCGATTTTGGCACCTGAAGTTCTGGTGCTTAAACTTTTGAGCAATGCAGCCATCTGTCTTTTTTGTATTGGTGGTTTGACATTGTTTAATATTACTTTAAACCAATTTATTATAATATAACCCACCCTCTCTTTCTTTCTTCTCCCCACCCACCCTTCTTTTTTTTTCCCCCTCTCATTGTGTTCTCCTGTTCTTTTCATTTGTCATAATAATTGTTTATTATCATCTTCCATAACAATATGCCCAACCCCCCCCCACTCCAATATTTTTTTTTTTTAATTAGGACAGCAACTTCTTTTTTTTCCTTTACCCAAACTTTTCGCTGACCTCTTCTTTTTACCCCAAACATATCACCCATTATTTAGCCAATAAACACCACATGATCACCATTTCTGAGCTTGGATTGAAAATATTAAGGTGTTTTCAATTTAAGGCATAGTTTTGTAGTTAAGTAGAGATAAAAGGTAGCTGCCAGAGGGTTGCATTAGATCCTAAGATCTAGGTGCAGTGCTCTCAGATCCAAGGCTGCTCACTGATGGAGAGTTTTGTCATATGAACAGATATTTACGAATTCTATACATCTTTCAGCAACTAGCTTAATGGCAAGGTTTACAAACAAATAACGATTCAAATATGAATGAAGTCAATATTTTCTGAGCTAGATTTAAAATAAAGAAGTTTTTGTAAGAAAAAATATTCCTTTTTTATTCTCTTAACAAATATAAGCTATTTATGCTGTGATGCGAAAAAGTATATTTAAAAATATGATGATTTTTTTCTGTATTTTCATTTTATGCTCATTACTTAACTTTAGCCACAGACTAAATTGAAATGGGCACATTATATTGAAATGAATGTTTTCATAAGCAACACATTTTATAAATCATGTGTTTTGGAGCAACTGCATTTAATAAAATAAAGTAAGAATAAAATTCTGACATTTAAGTAAGATAATACTTGCCTTCAACTGGGTGGAATAGTAAACACATTGTTGCTGCAGAGATAATAATTGTGACATGTGATTGTTAAATAGTTTGATTTTAATGATTTTTTTTCATTTATGTGAGAAAACTATTTCTTATGGCTGGTAATTTTTTTGTATGTTATATTTGTTAATACATTTTTTTTTAAATTTCTATAGCTTCTCTAAATAACTAAATTATATTGAAACAATAAAATTACTATCTGTGTGAAAGAGTTTCTTCACAAAAATAAAAGAAAACCACCCTAAGTGCTCTCATATCCAAGGCTCCTCACTGATAAAAGCCACAAACTAGAAACTAGTCTGAGGATATTGGATGAGTAGGCACTAGATAGAGATTTTATGTATAAACCTTCTTGCATCCATTTATTACTCTGGCTTGCACTGAGAGGTGCTATTGTATGGAGAAATTAGTATCTGTGTAAAACCATTTGCATTTAAACCAAACTATTCAACAACCATGTAAAAAATCATTACCTCTTTAACAACTACATGATTATTTTACCCATTTGAGGAAAAGTGTTATCTTATTGAAATGCCAGTATTGTACTTTTTTATTTTATGAAATATAGTTGATTCTAAAAACATGATGTACAATATATATATATATTATTATTATTAATATTGTAAACATGTTTGTAATAAAATAGTAATCCAAACTCAAACTACAAAGAAGAAAATTTAAAGAAGCTGCTCACATGACAATGGCAAACAATCCCATAAGCCAACCTAGTGTGACTATACACAATGTATGGAAACCACTAATCAACTTTGCATTTAGGAAAAAGTTGAGAAATCAGGAGGAACCTCATAGATAAGTACATTAAATTTCTATTGACTGTTGCCTTTGGCAGCATGTATCAGTTGGTTAGAGCATGACCTTAAAATTCAATACTCAAGACTCTAAGGGTCTAGGTTCAATTATTATGCTAATACTCTCACTGCACCTGAAGAAGAGGGAAGAACACCTCTCAAAACATTGTGCATATACTAACCTGTGTGCTATTACTAACAGTTGAATGCATTTGGAATATTTAAATAAAGTTAAATTTTTCTAAAGACATTCAATACTCATATTAGATTATGGAAATAGTCCAATATATAAATACAACTAAAACACCATCATCACAAATCTTCAGGAAAACACAAGTCTTAACAGTTATATTAGAATTTTAAAACATCCATTCTTTTTGCTAATGTAGATTTCTTTCTAAAAATATAAATGATCTAAGATTATTTATAATAATCAATAGAATTACAATTACTGATTCTGCAGTGGTAAATTTAAAATAAGAATATTTTAAATGTTGTTAACTATTGTAGTATAAAACAACTGATATGAGGTTTGATAATACATCAAAAAAATGGTAATGGCTTTATTACTCGGGAGGTTTGTCTATTTTAATAACAGTTATGAGCAAGCATAAGAAATGGTGATCATGTGATGTTTAGTGGTTTAATGCCAATCCTGCCTAATAGGATAGTGTGGCTATGGTTATTAAAGAACCCAAAATACCAAAATGTATAGGTATTGAACTGAGTTCAGACCTATATGACTATATAAGCTAATGAGCTTGGATTGAAAATATTATTGTGTTTTCAATTTTATTCTCATAGTTTTGTAGTTAAGTAGAGATAAAAGGTGGCTGCTGGAGGGTTGTATTAGATCCTAAGATCTAGCTGAAGTGCTCTCAGATCCAAGGCTCCTCACTGATGAAAGACACAAGCTAGAAACTAGTCTGAGGATATTGGTTGAGTAAGCATTAGATATGGATTTTATGCACAAGCTTTCCAGCATTCACTGATTACTCTGGCTTGTACTGAGTGGCACTACTGCATAGAAAATTTTGCCTGTTTTAATCGCTAAATTATAGTTGATTAAAAATTTGAGATTTCAACAGTCTCACCTTTATGTAATTTATTATATTAATAATGCTAGTCAGAACACTTTCTAATTCTGTGGAAATGTTTTTGCAATAATTGCATCCCCACCCCAGAATAAGAAGCAGTGAGTTAAATAGATTGTTGCTTTGCTAATGTCACAAATTCTTTGACTGAGCCTAGCAGTGTTGGAGGTCCATCAGTACACATTTCCACACATTGTTCACAGGCCAAATTTAAACATTCAAAGCAAGAATTAATTTCACTATAAATGGCTTCTCCCATTGTTTTTTCTGATAACTCTCTACAACACAAAAATTCATTGATTATTTTCTTTTCTTTAACAAATCTAATGAATCCTAGTAAAATGGCTTTTCCATTGATATCAGTGGATTCATCAATTTGAAGAGTGAAATATGTATTCTGAAGTTCAATTACAAATCTTCAATGTCACATGATGTATCAATTATTTCTATTTGAATAGTATTATTCGAGAGTCATATTTTCATTTTTTTTTTCGCAGCTTCCTCAAACATAATCTTGGTGTTCTTGCAACATGCAGGTAAAATTAATGACTTGGCTATAGTATATAATTTTTGTTTCATAGCTACAAATTCTGCTATTTAGCATAATGCTATTTGAGTTTTATTTGACAATTTCACAATTGTTTTAAATACGTTGCTTGTTTGTTTTTCATATTTAAAAGTCTCTCAAAAAAATCTTTTCATTTTGGAGTAAGATTTTTATCCTTAGTTGTAAAATGTCATTTCAATTTTGGAAAAACCATTGCACCCTTAGCGAGTTTAATTCCACATACGCAACACAATGTTATTAAACAATCTTTACCACCTGTCCATGTAAAACCATATTTCATACATATACTGACGATTAATTTTTTTGTTTTTTTTTAAATAGCTTGGCTTTTTATTTAAACTGGCTGCCTGTTCATTCTCATCATTATTGTTTGAACTTGTATCAAAATTATTTTTCTTTATAATAAATATATCCATCATTTTTAGAGGTATAAAATTTATTATAAATTATAATTACATATATATTTAATTAACTTACAATTGTTTGTTAAAAGAATGTTGTTACTAGAATTTTAACTATCTAACAATTACACCTGGGTCTCATTTTATGCGGATTATTTTAATGCGATTTTGAATTTATGCGATTCATATTTCTTCTTAATATCTTTCATATTTCACTATATTTATTAGATATCAAAAAATTTAAATTATTAATAATTTATTTTGACTTGAATTTTTTTTTTTCAAAAATATAATGTTATATTAGCAGCTAACGTGAATATGACCTGAAGCTGTATTTAAAATCTTAGCTTCTATATAAATAACCTACTTATATTAATGAGTAAATAATAATAGATTTACACATATGTATAAAAATATCACAATAAATATTCAAAAATTTTAAACTTTTAAAACGTATTTTGTGAGATATAACAGAAATAATTTTTTAGATTGTTAAAATAAATAACGAAGATTTTATTGATTTTTTAAACTGAAAATAATCTTTCTAATGATAATGTATCTTTTTGTTTTGATTGCAATCTCATTTTTTAAATATAGAAACAGAAAACCATTAACACAGCTCAAGACTGAAAGTGGTGCTAGTTGTACATCACATCATGAATCTGCTTTCTTACCAGTTCATAAATGAATGCATATTGTCAAATAGCGGTAATGATTAAAATATGTATGAAAAAATGTAAAATTAAATACTGTAGTTAATAAGAAAAGTTTGTCTTGTATTAATTTTTTTCAAATATTTGAATTTTTTTATTAGTCATACTTTATTTCTTTATTTTTTTAATGCAAATTTTAAAGTAATTTTTCCTTGTTGCTTTGCTTTTATGCAATTTCTGAAAATTACTGGAACATATCCCCCATTTTTCAAGATAAGTTAAGTCTATTTTTGTGTGATTTCTTTTGTTCGCATTTTTTGAGGAATCTATCTACCGCATAAAATGAGACCCAGGTGTACACATGTACCATCTCCAGTTGGCAACAAAGGCAAAAGCAAAATGTAGTAATAGATAAATATTTTACCTTCCTCCATTCTTTCATTAGTAGTGGAAGAGAATGGCAGACCACAGCAGAATTTGAAGCAATACCATTAGCAATTAGGGTAAAAATACTCAGGTTAGATGCACACAAGATAACACATATGATGCAATGCATTATCATTATCTGCTCATGATCCATACCTTTTGTATGGAAATATGTGGTTTTGAAACACACTTGTCCTATGTGATATGCAAACTCACTTCCAAAGTGACACCGATCTGAGTCATCCAGATTAGCATCAGAACATTAATTGCCATATGTATAATCAACACACTGACAGTGTTAAAAAATGTAATTAAAATAATAACAATCAAAATATTTTGTAATCTAATCAAATTGAAATTTTATATATTAAAAAGTATAAACATAATTGCTTCAATATAAAATTAAATATTATGAAATAGTTTGGTATAATAATAGTCTGTCCTTATTGCAGAATACTTTTGAAAAGCTTACAGGATACCAGTGTTCCATGGAACATAGGTTGGAAAACACTGGTTTAACCAGATGATAGAAATAGTTCAACATATAACAAAAATATCCTAATGATTGTGTCAAGGCATAAAATATATTATTAATTATGCATCTGTTAAATGGATTTATATCATAAGCAACAAATGGTCAAATAAAAACTTCCTTACCAATAATTTAATAAATTTATTATATTTAGAAGGACTTAAACTCAGACTTTCAAACTCCCCACAGCTATTCACTCAATCTTATATAACCAGTACACATGACTGCATACATATGAAAAAGATAAATGCTCTCCAATATATGTATTTTGTGCTGAACCAGCACTCATCAGTTGGTCCAGATCACCATCTCCTACACATGTATACAATCAGTGCTCGGTTTATATTAAGATAGCAAATCTTCAAACTTTAATGGGCAAGCTTCAATCTTCTCCACCTTCCAATTCTTCCACCAGCCATATCATTGAAAATCCGAGGATACCATTATTAATATTATTAATAATTATTATTAATTAATTATTATTGATGTTGTTGATTTTATTATTAATGTCATATCCCACGTTGACTTTAAGTCACTCTGACTGATGAGTACTGGTTAAGCCCGAAATATGAATATTGGAGATCATTTATCTTTTTCACATATATGTGATTAGGTGTATAGGCTGTATTTTTTTTAGTCTGAATTCAAATCCTTCTAATTACATTAAGTATAGATAATATACATGCATTTAAATATTAAATTTATCATTATAATATATAGTTCATTTAATAATTGTAAAATTATTAACATCCCATTGTCTGAAATAAGTAGTAAAGCATTTAAATAACATTTTGAAATTCTTTTAAAATTGAATATATTTTCCTAGAGTGTTGTAAAATAAAAGTGACTGAAAATTGTATAAATGTTAATTTTTATTTACATATTTAAACTATAATAATCTTAGAGATAAGTAAATATAAAGATACTTTAGAAATGTTAATGTGCAAAATAACAGTTTATGACTGATCAAATTTAATTTCTGCTGGAATGCAAATTTAATCGAATGTATCTTCTTTCAGATATTTCGTTTTGTTAAAAAAAAAAAAAAAAAACTTTTCTAATGAAAATTATTTATCTTTTTTATCCATTCGACTAGAAAAATTGTAAGTAAATAATCTTCTCCCAGAAACAGGCTTTAATACGGAACCAATTTTTGCCATTTGCACACAATAATAAATTGGTGCGCGCAGTTTTTCTAAAAAGTAAATTATCTGGCTACTCTTGGTAAACTAAGATAACATAATCTTAAGATGTATATGCAAAAGACATTTTAAGTACTGAATGAAAACGCTTAAGCACATATATAAATAGTTAATTTAAAAATAAATAAAATGTTTAATTAACAAGGAAAAATACTTTTGTTGCGCAGATCAAGAGGTTAATTAAACTATTATGCAAATAACTTTTCGAGTTTTACATTTTCCAATTAGTGGTAAAAGAAAATTCTTTTTTTTTTTTTTTAAGAAATTGCAAGTTAATGAAAAATCATTAATTCTACCAACACGGACTAATCTCAGCCCCATTTGTATGCAAATGGTTCAGATTTAGTCAATCCTGTCACAATGTAGGAGTTGAATCAATTTTGAAAATCTGTGTCAAATGTTGATCAGTAAAATGTCATGCCTGGTATTGATTAAACTAATCTGATCGTTATATTGTTATTATATATTTCATATTGGGAAGGAGAAGATTTACATTTTATAAACAAATATGAATAACGGCTTGCTTTTATAAATTCTATTTCAAACTTTATTTACTTTAATATAGACTATTATATGTTATACCCACGGGAAATACCTATAGTATTGTTGATAGTGTGAACATATGATGTGCTTTTTAAAAGAAAATATTGCAATTAATATCTAACTTAAGGTATATATACTTTATTTGCATTTAAATATTCCATATTATTGGTAATTATTTTTAAAATAACAATCTCAATTAAATTAGCATTTTATCAACATTGCTAGTTACTTTTATTTTAATTAGCCTGAACAAATAAATACTATATATAATAGTCAAAATAAGAGTCATAGATCACATGACCCTATCTCTTAAGCTTGTAAGTTATAAACAATGAGGATTGCCAATTCCTCAACAAGCTTTGTGATAAAAGCTTAGCCAGAGCCAGCACTTAAAATATCTCTGTCAGGAACCCCCCCCCCCAAAAAAAAAAACCCTGACCATGGTTTCGTGCTTTGGCACTCCTCAGAGAGGTGCCAGGGTAGGTTCAGACACTAGATATAATACTTTAAAAAACTCGAAAGATATGATTATAATAAATGTCATTGTAGTTAATAGAATATAACTTTTAAAAACACCATGTAATCAAGATATAATGCATTTTTAGCATTAACAAAGAATTTGATCTTAATATTTATTTACTATTTTTATTTGGTTAGAAATAGTCAAATCAGGAATAAGGCAAAATTCTCCATATAATAGTACCACTGAATGCAAGCCAGAATAATCAATGGATGCCAGAAGGCTTGTGCATAAAATCCCTATCTAGTGTCTAATCATCCAATATCCCCAGACAAGTTTCTATCTTGTGGCTTTCATCAGTGAGGAGTCTTGGATCTGAGAGCTCTGCACCTAGATCTTAGAATATTTGTTTATACAATGAAAGCATAAGACATGGTGATCATGTGATGTTTAGTGGTTCAAATCAGGAATATATTGATGGAATACTAGAACAACCAAACAACCTTTATTAAAATGGGATAGGAGAAGAAAAAGATATGAATTAGGTCTGGAATAAGATTTGCTAACAAGAAGTAAGAAGTAGATGCATTGATTGTGACTTATATGGTATCAGAGAGAGAGAATGCACAACTTTGCATCAGAAATATATAATTTCCACAAAATGGACACCATTTTACATCACATCTTATTTGCAAAAAAAAGTTACCTTCCTGCATGGTTTTCCCAGTGGTAGAATGGCAGATCTTGGTGCTTAAGGTTCATGGATTGCACCCCATTGTGTCACATTCATTGCTCATACTTCAGAACTTTCTGTGCTATTGGATTTTTTTTTTCTTTTTTTTTTCATGTGTCATAGCATTGGCCGGGAAGCAAACCCGCTAACCTGGAACAACTGCTTGTAAGGCAGCTGTGCTGACTTCTCAACCACCAATGCTTGACTATTTTTTTGTTCATTTTCTAAATATTTTATTTTCTGACCACTAAACAGGTCAATTAGAAAGAGTGACATAAAAATGAGAGCATCTTAATTTAAACAATAAAATGAAACTATTTTCCTCCGCTTTACACTTCAGTGTTCAAACATCATCCAATCCACACTTAAATAAATTAAGTGTATATTATCAATGATAAATGCCAAGCTGTCTGCTCATATACATGCAAAAAAATATTCATTTTAGTTTTTATCTATGTAATTGTCTATATGCACAGTATATCCATTATGTGTATATGTTGACAAATAATATAAATATATCTATGTATGTATTGAAACAGTAAGATCTGCTTTGCAGATCTTCATTTCACCTTTTCTCACCTTTTTCCTACCCTCGTGTCTTAGTTTGAACCCCAATGTATCGTAGTGTGTCTGCAATGCACTTACATGCCAAAAATCCCGCCCAATTTTAAACCACGAGTACAACGCTCGTGTTATATATATAATTATAACTCATGCCCTAATAAATAAAATATTATGGATTATGTGTATGTTCACATAATTTAGATTTATTTAAAAGTAGGTTATTGCGTACACACTGTGATATGTATTTTAAAACTTATGTTAAGATTATAAATTGTCATTTAAAGTTATTTTGTTTGAATCTGTTTATAAAAATATATTACAGTCGTAATATATTTTTTTGATTTAAAATAAAATTCAGATTCATTTAGTAAATAGATTCAAATATTGAAAATTAAAAAGTAAAATAATTTTCTTTTAGATTTAATAAAAGTCACACTATATATTTTCTGTTAAAATAAATGAGAGCTGGTAGGAACAATAGTTTTAATTATTATCTAAAAATATACAGCAGATGTCCACTTAAGGTTTTTCTTTCAATTAGTAAAAGTTATTTTAATTAAATCAAATTTGTAATTTGAATGTTGACAAGGAAATTAACAATAGAAATTAATTAAAATTTTGTTGAATTCCTTTAGACATTCGGATAGGATTGATTACAGCTGAAAGTAAGCAAAGTCCGAAATATTTTTGTAATGCTCCAGGGCAGGTGTATTGTGCAATTTGACTATAAAAAGGAGAGTTTTCTTTTGTTCTCCATTCTAGTGATATTTCAGCAAATGTTTCTAGTAATATCCCAGCAAATTTTCTAGTGATTCTAATATCAGTCTAGTAATATTCTAGTGATTCTACAATTATTCTAATAATATTCCTAGCATTATTCTTCGAGCAAGATTTCTAATATATATTGTCCTGAGATTTTCTAGCTATGTGCCTACAAACTGAAATTTGAAGCCGAGTTTTCATCTTCAAATCAATTTACCATGTCTACAGTCTCACCTATGAATCACCCAACCTTCAAAATGGCTAACCTTGAAATGATGGAGTAGAGCTGGCAAGAAGGCTATTTTTCCCTCGGGAATGGTCAGCCGCTGCTCTATACCATCAAAAGCTGTCACATAAGGAACCCTGAAACTGCTGCTGCCGAAATATGAACAATACCAGATTTTGCTGCTAAATTGTATAAAACCTGCTGACCATCAATCTACCTACAAATGCTTCTCCAGAGGTAACCCCACATTAACCTAAGAGCTCTTGTGATTTCTAAAACTAATATGCTATAGCTATTTTAAATTGTTTTTCCATTCTACTTGACTTTATTATGTATTCCTTTAAAATGTTATAATAATCAATAATTTTGCTCTTTATCCTTGCATTAATATTTTCTATTTATTAATCTTTCTTTTATTTTATTATGATAGTGTGTCAGAATAGTCTTTGACCGATGAATTATTCCTTTGTTGAAAGCAAGACACCGATATTAAGGCATCTTAAATTTATAAAATAGTTCCCATTTTTATTATCTAGTGAGTCACTCGCTCAAAGGCTATTCTAACCTTAGTTAATATGTGTAATAATTATATAGTTTAAAATCTATATTTTATCGATTTTAACCTAATATGAGAATATGTGCGAGGTCAATGATTAAATGTGTCCCAAATGCATGATTGTGTAAATAAACCTATGCTTTCTTTTCAAACCCACAAGCATGCATTTTCCTAATTTAAAATATTCTACTTAAATTTCAAAGTTTCATATTTGACGTCGAGAATGGGTGGACCTCTTTTAAATAAATTTCTGAGAATTTGATTGGGCATTTTCCCAATCTAAGTGAATCCATTTTGTATGTTTTATATACATTAGTCTAGTATTGCTGGTAAATGAATTGGTTGTTGAGACCGCTTTGTTTTCTCCAAGGATTTTAAATGGCCAAGTCCGTTCCCTTTTCGCTTCCTGCAGTTCCCAGGCTGAGTGTGTCCTCAAATGTCACACCTGGGAATTAGACGCAGTCATCACCCAAGTCGCTAAGTTTTGGCTGTCTGTGACAACACATTCCTACGGGTCAGTGGCAAGATGCCCTCCATAGTCATTTCAAATATTTACCATTATTTTACTTATATATATATTTTACAAAGCATCCGTGATTTCAATGTATCACACCCTCCATCCTTTAATAAATTCATTATTAGCAATACCGACCTCCCAATATAAGATTTAATTATAATTATAAATAAATGCCTTGATCACATCCCTATGTTATCGCTTAGTAAGCTTTGGTCTGTACTATTCTCGAAATCAAGAAATATTCTATAAACCTTAGTATTAAAATGTTTTATTAAACTTCAAAGTTACTCAAAGCACCTCGCACATGTTCCGATCTCTTTTAGCACATTATCATAATACTATATTAGCCCAAGGGATAGAATATATTTTCTTAACAACCTTTTATGTAATTTTATGGAATGTAATGCTAACAATTATTTAGTAAGCATCCCTGTCTCATATAAGCAGACAGTGGCGTTATATATATAGTTTATCTAAATAAATCTTTTAAAAACTAATTTTGATTTTTTTTATTGATCTTTATCACTGTCTCGATCTATCTATCTATTTTATACATTTCTTTTGTACCATCCATAGACATAAATTAGCAACCCAAACTTATCTTAGTATAGAGTCTCTTTGTTTCTCCCTGACCACCAGGCACTGGTAAAGGTATATATTATTAGTAGCATCAGAGGCGTTATCACGTAGGTGGCGCTGTGTACTTTAGACTTTAGATTCGAACTTAGTATATCTAGAAGGCAACCCCTCTTAGAGTGTTCAGTTTCATGTTTGGGGTTTGAATTCTGCAGTGTGTTAGTGAGATAGATGATTCTGACCGTTACAGTATATTGCAATGATCATCTTATATATGTTTAAATCTACTTTAAATTAATGAACTGATTCAGCCACCACCTGACATTAAACATCAGAAAATATATGGTAATTTTCTTTATTTATATCTTTTAACACAATTCAAAATATTTTCTTTAATATGCAATGATAATGAACACTACACAACCATTATTTGCAATATCTGGCTAAGTCATGTAGAACATAAGCTACGTCTAATGAAATGGACATGGAATAAATATTCAGACCAGACATTATTACTTAGATGTAAGTTAACACCCTATTTAAGCAAATAGTAACAATCTTTATTTACAAAGTATTATAATTGCCAGACAAGTCGTAATATTCTTTTTCCTAAATTATATCATAAGAATTTATGACAGTGATTTTTTAAAATTGATTATTGCTTGTTATTTCACCCTCAACTTTTAACTTTTAGTTTGCATGCACAGTGAAAAAAAAGCAGTTATTTAATATATAGGGTATATGAGCACAGACTTTCACATCACCCACCACTCTCTACCCTATCTCATAACACTGATACACTTGAACACATATATGTCAAAAAGATAAATAATCACTAATACACGTATTTCATGCTAAAACAGCAATCATTAGTTGGTCCAGATTATCATCTCTACACATATATGCAATAAGTACTCAGATATATATTTCAAGTATATCAGTGTTATGAGATAGAGTGGAGAGTGGTGGGTGGTGTGAAAATCTGTGCTCATATACCCTATATATTACATATATTAATACAGGTATATAATAAGCCTGTATTTCAGTTAATAGCAGTTATTTGTAAAGTGTCCAAAGTTTATTTTGATTAATTTTAAAACATTAATCCTTCAATTACATCTTATAATACTAACATGGCTATATGGTTGAGAATACTTGTCATAAAGTAAATCCCTTGCTTTTATTTCACCCTGGCTTTAATCCTATCTAAGGCTGACCCACACAAATATACTACATTTATTCATATCATTAGCTTCATAATATAGTCACGTTATAGGGCCAATGTGAAATTATTTTAGCCAATACACTTTTTTTTTAAAGACAATTCTAGAAAAGAAAGTGGCCACTTTAGGTCCAAATCATGATGTAATAATAATTCAACTTAATTACAACGTCGGCTCTCTTAAATCTATTCCTTAATTTAATAATCACATTACTTAATTGACTGAGGTGGCCCTTTGGAAACTGATCCCAAATTTACAAAATAAAATCATGAATAAATCTGCCATATAGAATATTTTAACTATTCAACAATAATCTAATAATTGCATTTCTAAGTTCTGCATACATAAAATCTAACGGTAATCAAAAGGATGCTAATTTACATACAAATAAATTTAATTGAACTTCAAAATAAATCTTTAACTTAAAATATTAATAATTCTATTTCATTAATTATTTAATCCTTGGATACGCCACTTTACATATTTTATGAGTGTGGACATTTTGTACGTTTAAGTGAATATTACATCCTGATTATCCACAACATTACATATCTGCTGACAATTTCATATTAAAGAAAATATTTTTTTTTAAAATAGATAAAATTTTAGCAAATCATATATATAATAAAGTTAATATGATGGGAATCTTTTTTAACATAATTTTTTTTATTTCAACTGCTTTAAAATACAGCTTGAGTATTTATAGATGCAGAACAACAAATGATATTTTCTTTAAAACAGAAAACATTCATTTAAAAAGCTGGGTATGTTTTGTTTTAAAGGTTAGACATGTAAACAAGCAACCAATTTCTTAAAAATGGAAATGGCAACCTGAAAACACATCATCTTTAATAACTGATGCATGCTGGTTCAGTGCAAAATACATGTTAGGGATTATTTATGTTTTGTCCTATATATGAACAGAGAAAAGGAAAAAAGTTTATGTGTGTGTATTTAATTAAAAAACAAATGTATTAACCTTTAATTGAGGTTTAAAGTTTAAATCTGGGCTAGAGACAATCTCTAGTTTAGTAAATGATTAGTGATAATCGTTACTTTATTTATCTGGAGTTGTTGGTGTCAAAGTTGTGGGTGGAGTGAGTTTGACACCTGTAATTCAAGATGGCACAAATTACTGTTGATAAATACTGTGCATATAATATATATATTATAACAGATGGGGAAAGTTGGCTCTTACCGTATTTGCCATACAAGGGTCCTGCCAGGCCATTCGAACCTGGAAAATTTATATAGTAGGCAGATACTTACTGTTGAGATCCAATTTTATTTTATATTTGACCATTAGTCCATGTCACTAGCTCTAGGAGTAGCTGAGATTTATGACCTAAATTCTTAATGTATATATTTAAGAATGGAAAGATAAAAAAATAAATAAACTACTGCCAATAATATTACACAAGAAACATTTATTATCACACATATATAAAGTCGAACTGGAGGAATAAACATTATTACTTTAATTTAATTTTTACAGTTATTATATTTAAATTTAAATTTTAGTTCACACAGATGGAGATTCTTATTTATACATTTTAATTTTTTAATAGACGTAAATACGCTACATAGATTGCGCACATAAAATCTACGAAGCCATGCAGCCATTTATGTCCAGTTTTAAATTTTAAGCTTTAATATTTTAAAAACCAAATGAGCATGCACATATATACATATATACAGCACAACCACCCACCACAAATTATTCTAGTTCAATTATTATTAATTGAAATGTATAAAAAAGGTTATACTCTTCTTGAGTTCCTTAAGACAATCATCATGAGATGTCACATTTACAAATAATGAACTTATAGGGGAGATTTAGGCAAATACATTAAGACACTCAACATAAGGTGTCATATTTATCGATAGATGCTGAGTGTGGAAGTACACGCATACACATATACACAACACATGTCATCACTTAATTTAACTAAATTATAACTTTAATATTTTAAAAACTAAATGAGCATGTACATGTATACGCACAACCGTCCACCACAAATTACTCTAGTTCAATTATTATTACTTGGAATGCATAAAAAAGGTTATACTCTTCTTAAGTTCCTTAAGACACTCATCATGAGGTGTCACATTCACAAATAATGAACTTATAAAGAAGCCTTAGACAAATACATCAAGACACTCAACATAAGGTGTCATATTTACAAATAGAGGTCGAGTGTAGAGGTGCATGCATACATATACACATAATGCATAACATCATTTAATTTAACCATCAATTATACTTTTAATTATAAGAAATAAATTAATAGAAATGATTGTTTTACGATTGCATTAAAAATATTAATAATTAATTTAACCTTCTATGTTGGTCAGATAAGAGTTCATGATTTAAACTTCATTAGGCCTTAATTGTTAAGAAATGATTTAATGTTCATTTAGTAAGAAATGATTTAATGTTCATTTAGTAAAAGTTTATAATAATTAGAGTTCATAGTTTATATGTTACATTAGAGAAGTTCCCGGTTCCTTGTGCCAATTCCCGTGAAGTCTTCTATTATTCATATTTTCTGTTCATGCTGTAGTTATCAATTTGGAGGTAGCCTTAGCTGGTTTGATCCTGGAACTATTTTATTGCAGTACCCATATGATTCAGGGTCTGCAATAGCGCCATTCATCTCGCAACAGTCTCTTCATTTAAAAACAGCAAGAGGGTGAAAAGTGCATCTTTTCCCCTTCCTCCTCAAAAATCAAGCTGGAACTGTTCTTAATTTAAATATTTTTTTATACTAATTCTTTGGATTCACTGACCATGGTTTCCTGTTTCGGTGGTTTTCATTAGGGTCCAAGTGTTAGTTGATGTTCCACATGCGGTAACGCAATCTTTTTTTTATTTTTTTTATATCGCTTATCTGACCTTTAGTTATAAATTTGCCCCAAGGGCTCATTTACTTTGGATTAATTAAAACCAACACATCCAATTTGAGTTTTAACACAGTAGACAGTAATTTAATTATTGTATTCTTTATCTTTACATCTTTAAGTTTTTTCTTAAACTTTAGTTTTAAAATAACTTTTTTTTAAAATAAAGTTTTCTTTTAATAATTTTCCATCTGTATGATTTAAATATATATGTTTTTGCAAGCTTTTAGTTTTCAATTTTTTTAATTCTGAATTTTATTTAATAATCTATTTGCAAACATTTAAACTTTAATTTTCTTTTTTTAAAAATAATGTAACTGCACGTGTGCCCGTTACATATCAGTAAACTTCCTTTAAATGAACAATAATATATTTAAATGTGCTGAAATGTAGTTTAAAGAAAGCTAAAGTGAAAATTATAATACCAAAGTGGGTAGTAATCTGGTAGCCAGGAATGGTCACTTGATGGTGTTGTTTATGTGCAAAAATGCATAAAAATACCATTTACATGGCCAGACTTACAACTAATACAATAGTTCTGTTGTATTAGCCATTGAAAGCCACTTGATGGCATTGCACTGAAATATTATGGCTTGTTTTGTGCTTCATGACACTTATGCAAATTTGCACAATTCACAGTTTGCTACCATATCATCTGAGGTTGGCTGGATTTCAAGTGGCCACAACTTTTGAATTCTCCATAGCGGAGTAATTTCATTTCTAATTAAATCATGCAGTCTCACTCACTAAGAATTGTCACACCAGCCCCACCCTTCCCTACACAATTTGTAATGTGCAAAACATTGGGAAAAGGTAGGACCAAACACGATTTGGCCGAGCTTATGCAAAAACACATTTCACGAGAAAATATACCAGACAAATAAAATAGCGTACTATAGCAAGCAGATTTTCAAATTGTGGCAGTTGCCAACAACAAAAGTGGGGAACATGGTAATGTTTAAGTGGCCAGACTTTCAGCTAATACAACAGTTTCTGGTGTATTAGCCATTGCAAGCCACTTGATGGTATTGCACAGAAATATTACTGTGTTTTGTGCTTCATGATACTGGTTATGCGGATTTGCAATTTTCAGTTGGCTACAGTATCATTTCTGAGGGTGGCTGGATTTCAAGTGGCCACAAGTTTTGTAAACTCCATAGCAGAGTAATTTCATTTCTACTTAAATCACATAGTCTGATTGACTCACTAAGAATTGTTGGTACACCATAGTGTAGTGAGTCCATGAAACTCTACATTTGCAAAACAACCTTGCAATTTCAATGTCAGTCATGCTCCTGCAAGCGAAGGTATTCAATTTGCACAAGTTCCAAAAGAAAAGTTATGATTCTGTAACATAAATAAAAAAAAAAAGTAAACGAAAGTTGAAAAAGTCAAAAGTTTGGGTCTTATTTTTTTTTGGGGGGGGGGTGAGAAATAGTTTGTCGTCACTGTGACAAAAGTTATTTTTGGTTTGTTTTTATTTTAAAAAAAGATAGAACAAGATTTTATTTAAAAACAGGTAATACAAATAAAATGTAATAAAAATTGTTTTTAAAAACGAAAGTTTACTATACCAACAGTAAAGATGTGTTTGTGTATTTTTTTTGTTATTGTAATTTGTTAGTGGGAAGAAAAAAAACATTTCCAAAACAAAAGGTTGTAATTCTATGGCATAAGTCAATAACAAAAAATGATAATCCGATTAAGTTAAATAATTTTACTTTTGGGAAATGTATGTATTCAAGCACAAGTGCGTGTGCGGCGCAACTGCTCCCAAAAGCTATTAATACAAATACAAATAGCTAACTAAAAATATTAAACAGCTGAGCGCTTTCAAAGGATCTTGCCTTCTTAATCATAGCTTGCTTACGTTTAACAATCTAATTAACAATACCAAAGATCAAACTCCACTGTTACAGACCCCCCATACAGTATATAACATTGCTTATCCAAATAACTATTGCAAAGGCACATATTATGGGGAAAGCAGAGCATCTTTGGCCACACGATTGGCACAACACAAGTATTCGTGCAATAGAGCTGAACGATCCTTCTACTTATTCAGTTTTTTATCAGCACCAGTGCATAAGTCACCATGAGTGCATTCCGGACAATCCTACCATCATATGTAGAGAGAGATATGACCTCAAAAGAAAGATCAAAGAGGCTTTATTTATCTCTCGCGACAGCGATGCCATAAACAGGAAGGACACGTGTTTTTCTCTATCAAAAAGATGGAATTAGCATATTTGCATAAATTTAAACGTAAGCAAGCTATGATTATGAAGGCAAGATCCTTTGAAAGCGCTCAGCTGGTTTAATATTTTTAGTTAGCTATTTGTATTTGTATTAATAGCTTTTGGGAGCAGTTGCGCCACACACGCACTTGTGCTTGAAAAAATGATAACAAAAGTTGATAAAGTCAAAAGTTTTGGCGTTATTTTATTTTTTGGAGAGGGGGTGAGAAAAAGTTTGTCATCACTGAGACAAAAGTTATTTTTGGTTTGTTTTTATTTTTAAAAAGGCAGTACAAGATTTTATTAATAAAAAAAGGTAATATAAATAAAATGTAATAAAAATTTGTTTTAAAAATAAAAGTTTTACTATATCAGCAGTAAAGATATGTTTGTGTAAGGAAAAAAAAATTAAAGACAAAGTAGAAAAAATAAAAGAATAAAAAATTTAAAGCCGCAGTAAAAAAAATAAAATGATAAAAAATTTAAAGACGTAGTAGAAAAATCGCTCACAGCCTGGGAACGTTACATTTCATTGTTTTTGCATAGCAACAATACCATCAAGTGGCCATGCCTGGCTATCAGACTAGTACTGAAGTGGCTTAGTGCTTTTGAGGAGTTTCTATATCCTCATAATTATAGCTAGAGTAGTATATGGAAACAGATGGAATATATAAAGACAACAGATATTTAAAAATATGTAAATTATGAAATTTTTAGGTCTTGGCCATTCAGCATTTATTCCTACTCAACATCTCAAATTTCTACATACGTGCACAATTCCATATCATCCCTAACGTTGAATTAAAATAAGTATGGCTGATTTTAACCACAAGAAAATTGTTATGCAGTTATAATCAAGAGATATAAAGGTGCTATCAATAAAGCAAAAAAATGTTTTAATAGAAGCTCCATAAACATGCCTATTCCAGAGTATATTACTACTAAATGCAACAATTTATCTGCAAAGCTGCATCTAAAGTAAGCCAAAAATTTGATTTTTTTGCTGAGAAGTGAGTAGGTGATGTTTCCTTGACTGGAAAAACTAAATTTGCAAATTTTTCCAAGAAGCCTCTGTGCTCCAATGATAGTACAGATTTGGAATTAAGATTGAGATTTGATGATGGACAATGGAATCAGCCAATAATGGAATCGACTGATGATGTTAAGACAGGTATCATAGATAATTCCATGAAGGATAAACTAATCACTCATATTATCAATGCCATTTGTCATAAACCTATTTACATGGCTAATCACAAGTGGAGATTAAATATTAATGATAATAAGCATTTCCATTCTAAATATTCTATAACTTGCCTCAAAGAAGATAAAAGAGATAGATTCTTTCTGATGTAGAATGATGAATTCATTAATAAAATGAATCTGTATATATATATATATATGTTAAAACGAAGATTTGCACGGGTTAAATATATAAAATACATATTTTCCGGGTTCATCCGTGTTAAAAACTTTTAATACCAATACACTGACGTTTCGACTTGGTCACACAAGCCATCCACAGAGTTATAAAAAGGTAGAAAGACGGTTGTAGAGGCGCTACAATCACTGGTTTGAATAAAACATTAAAAATCCCACCAATAGCAAAAATGTTAAATTTAAGAATGTTTTTTAAAGAAATCTTTCCAAATAGGAGGAAGTTTGCACGTATCATCTCGCTTATTGATACAATCTGGCCTTTTAAGTATCTCAATGGCTTCTCTGATTTTGCATTGGTAGAGATTATCACATCTGGATATGATCCTGGTACTAGAAAAATCTATTTTATGACCTGAATCTATAGTATATATATATTTAACCCGTGAAAATCTTCGTTTTAACATTACTAACCTCTATGGGGAGGAAATTTTTAAACAGCTTCGTACATTTGAAAGAACGTGGAGTAAGAAATGTAAGTTACTTTGTAATTTATCTTTTTTGTTAGCGTGCAAAAATCACAACGTTATACCCACTTGCTGCAAAATTGTGTTTCACAAGAACAATTATAATGTTAATAAAATTCTAAGGAAAACTAGCAATATTATTTTAAACTCTTTTATTAAAGAAACTCGAAAAAATTTAGACAAAATTGATAAAGTATTGTTACATTTACGTTTATTCCTTAGTAACAAAATACATCCTTTACTGTGGACTAGTTTTGATCGTATTGCAAGTTTTCGATCGTTTAAAGATTCGGAATTGGTAACAGCAAAGCAAAAGAAAAAATTGCAAATGCTAATTAGAACACAATCCCCAAACATTATGTATCCCAATCAAAAAACCGTTTACAATTTATCTAAGAAAGCCCTCTCTACAGATGAAATTTCGGTTTTAGAAAAAGGTTTCAATTTTGCTTTAACACCTTCCCGGATACCTTTTGAGAAAATTGTCTGTAATGTTGAATCAGCTCTCGATAAAATTGATTCTACATCGGCTGATTTAGCTAGAGCTGAGATTTGTAATATTTTAAAAAAAGCTAAGCTTCCTAAAAATAATTTTTCAAAGAAAGAAAGACAAGCATTAAATAATATAAAATCGGACAAATCAATTGTTGTACTTCCAGCTGATAAAGGTAATGCCACAGTTGTAATGGATCGTGACATTTATCATAATAAAATTTTAGATCTGCTTAGTGATAAAACTTATAAACTATCAAAAAGAGATCATACTACATATTTGGAAAAAACAACAAAAGCTATTATTAATAAATCACCTATTGAAACAGAGATAAAAAATAAAATAATCCCTCGTGAAAAATCTTGTGTCTGTCCAAAATTTTATGGACTTCCAAAAATTCACAAACCAGATACCCCTCTTCGTCCAATAGTAAGTGCAATAGGTTCTCCAACTCATATTTTAGCTAGATACTTATCGGATTTCATGAAACCTACAATCCCATCTATTAAATCATATATTAAAAACTCTCTTCATTTTATTTCTGTTTTAAAAAGTTTAAAAATTAATGCTAGTGACATTCTGGTCAGTTTTGATGTCGTGTCTTTGTTTACAAACATTCCAATTGATGAAGCTTTAAATATAATCTCACAATGTTGCAATTTACCAGACCATATTATTGCTTTGATTAAACATTGTCTCTTAAATACATATTTTGTATACAATGGACAGCATTACAGACAAGTTTTTGGTACTCCTATGGGCTCACCTATCTCAGGAGTAATAGCTGATTTATTCATGGAATATATAGAAACTCGTGCTTTAGAATCATCATCTTTAAAACCTCTCATTTGGCTCAGATACATAGATGACACTTTTGTCATATGGCAACATGGAAAAAATACATTAGATGATTTTTTCTTACATTTAAATAATATGCATCCTCATATTAAATTTACAATGGAGACAGAGTCTGATGGAAAACTCCCTTTTCTTGATGTTCTAGTCACCAGAACACCAAATAGTTTATCTTTTTCTATTTACAGAAAGGATACACACACAGACAGATATTTACATTTCCATTCTCATCATCACCCAACTCAGATAGTTTCTGTAGCCAAAACTCTTTTAAATAGAGCAATTAATCTTTCAGATGACACACATCTGAAAGAAGAAATAAATCATATTAATAGTGTTTTATTAGCAAATAGTTATAATTACAAATTTATAAAAAAAGCCTTATTTCAAGCCCAAAATAGACAAAATAGGAAACAAAAAGATGATAAGTCAGCTATTAGGATTTGTGTTCCATATGTAAAAGGAACTACAGACAGTATCGGACGTATATTAAAACGCTATAATATAGATACAGCATTTTCTGCTCATCAAAAGATCAGCAATATAATAACCAAGCCTAAGGATTCAATCCCTCTTGAATCTCATGGTGTCTATCAAATCTCATGTAAAAATTGTAAAGCTTCTTACATAGGTATGAGTAATCGTCGCATCAGTGTTAGGAGAGATGAGCATGCTAATGCAGTTAAACAACACTCATCATCATCAGCACTCTCACTCCATACTATAGATTCAGGTCATAAAATAGATTTTTCTAGTACCAGGATCATATCCAGATGTGATAATCTCTACCAATGCAAAATCAGAGAAGCCATTGAGATACTTAAAAGGCCAGATTGTATCAATAAGCGAGATGATACGTGCAAACTTCCTCCTATTTGGAAAGATTTCTTTAAAAAACATTCTTAAATTTAACATTTTTGCTATTGGTGGGATTTTTAATGTTTTATTCAAACCAGTGATTGTAGCGCCTCTACAACCGTCTTTCTACCTTTTTATAACTCTGTGGATGGCTTGTGTGACCAAGTCGAAACGTCAGTGTATTGGTATTAAAAGTTTTTAACACGGATGAACCCGCAAAATATGTATTTTATATATATATATATATATTGTGCCCTTATCTATAGGTCATAATAAGGTAGAATGGTCAATTAC
>JAQFVV010006943.1:189846-239432 GCA_028023455.1 Epiperipatus broadwayi | reverse complement strand
TTTAAAAAAAAATCATGAACTGATTGAATAAAAAAATATTTCATAAATATAGTAAATTATTTTATAAAATATATCAAACTGAGGAGAAATTAAATGGGGGTAGTGAAGAACTCTTGGAAATTGGAAACAAAGTGTCTGCAGTTTACAGAGACATACAAACACATACAAAAAAAAACCAAATTCTATAATAAACTACAATACATGCTTCAAATAAATATAAGCATATACATAATGAAAGGTTTAATAATTTAATATTCATCACTCTTTACTGTTCTCCAAGTAGTAGAACTTGTGAAATAATTTTGCCCAATATAAGTTTAGTCCAATGATGAAAATCAGTTATCAATTGAAAGAATTTATTATGCTCAATTGGTCACTTAGATGACTGAATGTCAATGATCTACTAGATAACTAACCATAATATACTATTATTTAATAATTAATACACAAATACTTCTATTTTGTAAATAATTTATGATATATTATATAATTTTAATAGAATATGCACAAAAATAAGAGAAGAGATACTTTTGATGACAGCCATTATATGGCCAAAATTAGATAATTATATAACAGCTTTAAAACTACGTAAAAAGTACATTTGAATAAACTTGATATTTCTGAAAGACATACTAATGATAAATAAAAGATGTTGATTAATTAGAGTTATTATAAATAAATTCTTGAATTAGAAAAGTTCATATAACCCTTTTTTTCATGTTCAGAATCACAAAATATGTTTTTGCTTGAATCACAATATACATATTGAAACAGTAAGGTCTGCTTTGCAGATCTTCGTTTCACCTTTTCTCACCTACTTCCTACCCTCATACCTTAGTTTGAACCCCAATCTATCGTAGTGTGTCTGCAATACACTTATATACCGAAAATCCCGCCTAATTTTAAACCATGAGTACAATGCTCGTATTATATATATAACTCATTCCCAAATAAATAAAATATTATAGATTATGTATATGTTCACATAATTTTGATTTATTAAAAAGTAGGTTATATAAGTCATAATTGCGCACACACTATGATATGCATTTTAAAACATATCAAAATTATAAATTGTTAAAGTTATTTTGTTGAATCTATTTACAAAAATATATTATCGTCATAATATATTTTAATTTAAAATAAAACTCATTTAGTAAATATTTGTTTAGTAAATAGATTCAAATATTGCAATTTAAAAGTAAAGTAATTTTTATTTAATTTAATAAAAGTCATTCCAAATATTTCTGTTAAAATAAATGAGGGACAATAGTTTAATTAGTTAATGTTATATAAGTTTATCTAAAAACAGCAGATGTCCACTTAAGGTTTTCTTTAATTAGTAAAAGTAATTTTTAATTAAATCTAGTTTGTAATTCGAATGTCGATAGGGAAATTAACAAAAGAAATTAATTAATGTTGAATTCCTTTAGACATTCGGATAGATTTAATTACAGCTGATAAGTCTGATATATTTTTGTAATGCTCCAGTTCTATTGTTAAAGTCTACTATAAAAGAAGGGTTTTCTTTTGTTCTCCATTCTAATGTTTCTAGGAGAAATCATTCTGAGTTCTATTCTAATAATTTGCTAACCTTGACATGACAGAGTAGAGGCATCAAGATGGCTATGTCCCTTCGAATAGCCAGCCGCTGCTCCAGACCATCGGAAGCTATCACATAAGGAACCCCAGAACTGCTGCTGCTGCCAAAAATATGAACATTTCCAGATTTTGCTGTTAAATTATATAAAAACCTGCCGACCATCAATCTACCTAAAATGCTTCTCCAGAGGTAACCCTAAATTAACCCAAGAGCTCTTGTGATAACTAACATGCTATAGCTATTTTAAATTGTTTTCTGATATTTCACATAACTTCATTATGTATTTCTTTAACGTGTTTAAATATACTCAACATTTTGCTCTCTATCCTTGGGCTAATATTTTCTATTTATTAAGCTTTCTGTTATTTTATTATGATAATGTGTCAGAATCGTCTTTGACCGAGTGAATTATTCCTTTTGTTGAAAATAAGACGCCGCTATGAAGGCATATTTTAAATTTCCAAATAATTTCCAATCACTCGTTCGAGGGCGATTCTTTTCTTTAATGTATAAATATAATCACATAGTTTAAAATCTACATGTTATTGATTTTAATCTACTATGAGAGTATGTGCGAGGTCAATGATTTAAATCCCCAAATGCATGATTGCGTATATAAATCTATACTTACTTTTCAAACTCGCAAGCATGCATTTTCTTATTTTAATTACCGTGTTCTACTTTAATTACAAAGTTCATCATTGACGTAGAGAATGTGCGGACCCTTTTAAATGAATTTCTGGGAATTTGATTGGGCATTTCTCTTAATCCAAGTAAAACCCATTCAGTATGTTTTATATACACTAGTCTCGTATTGCTGGTAAGTGAATTGGTTGTTGAGACCGCTTTGTTTTACTTTTCCAAGGATTCTTTACACGGCCAAGTCCGTTCTTTCGCTCCATTGCAGTTTCCAGGCAGAGTGACACACCTGGGAATTAAGCATGGTGTCACACAGTCACTAAGTTTTGGCTGTTCATAAAATACTTTCCATGGGTTAGTAGTAGGATACCATCATGATCATTCAAATATTCCATTATTGTTTTATTTTATATTTATTTTACAAAGCATCCGTGACTTGAAGTTCATACCCTCCAACTTTAATAAATTCATTATCCCCTTGTGTTGACATAAATGTAACTTTATTATTATTGTGCTCCAGATAAATGCTTTGATCACCTTCCCATTTATTTAATTTGTAATGGCTTACATCCGTGATATTCATAAAGAGAATCAATAAATATTTTAGAACACTTAATTTTTCAAATATTTTCTTAGACTTGTATAATTATTTCAAGCACCCCTACTTTTAAACACATTATAAGTAATACTATTTTAAAACTAAATTTGATATCTTATTTTATTGATTCCTATCACTGTCTAAGTCTATATATATATATTTTCTGCATTTCTTTTGTAAATTCATAAGCGTTAATTAGCCACCCAAGCTTCTTCTTTTATATAGTCTTTTGTTTGTACTTGACACCAGACACTGGTCCAAGATTATACTAAGTAAGTAAGCAACAGAATCATTATCACGTAGATAGCAAGTGAAATTTGGACTTTAGATTCAAACTTAGTATATCTAAGGAAAGTAACCCCTCTACTAGAACTATTTCAGTTTCATGTCTGGGGTTTGAATTCTGCAGTGTGTTAAGCGAGATAAAAAGGCAGATTCTGGCCTGTTACAATATATAATCTGACACTCTACTAGCTTTATGATTTTGTGACCTGTTTTCTTTGGAGATGGTACTGGTAGTTCTTCACTTTAAATCACTATTCTCAGCTATCTGTAGAAATGATATTACTGAAATTTTAATGGTAAAACTGTGAACTAACAAATATTGATTTATTAATTCAAAAAATTAAATGTCAAGAGGTTAGACTATTTCCATTATCAGTTGCAAAGATCATCTAAGCAGTTTATTTTAGTCGATTCTCCATACTATGTTTAGTCCTACCTCCATATTTGATTTTTTGGTTCTTTGGTCTCTGAGATTACAATATATTTTGAGAAAATTTTTGGGAACTTTCAAAAAGCATGATTTTTTGCTTAGTCTTATTAAATATTTCTGAATATTTCTGCAAACAATTGTATAATTATTTAAAAAACCTAAATAATAGTGTTACTTTGATTTTATTTGCATATGTTTTATTTTTAAAAATAGAAGTAAATAAATTTGGTTATAACGTTAGCAAGAAAACTATCAGATTCTATGATGACTGATTTTTTGTGGAATGATTTTTCACTTGACAGCTTACTAACACTGTGAGGATCTTTTGATACATTCTAAAAATTATAAATGCAATTTTAATATTTTATGTGAACAGTTTTTTATAGATTTATCTATTAAACTGAATTTGTTCCACTTTTAAAAATAAATTTCAGTCAATACAGATTTATTAATTTTTCTTGAATCATACTTTCTGATTTCTCTTCCCATCTGCCTGCCAATCACTAAGAGCTTCGTTCTCATTCCATACTGATTTTTTCAATATTTGAGGACCTTCAAGTCAATTTTTTTAGAATGTTTTCATTTGTAAATTTAAATTTCTAAGTAATCAAGTCCAACTTATTGAACTTCAGTATAGAATAATGGTTTTATAAAATCCAAAGTTAAACATTGGCAAAAATTGCTACCAGGAGTTATTGAAAAGTTGTTTCAATAAGGAAGGAATTGATGCATTATAAAACAGGGTGAATAACCAACATAAAAGTTCTACAAACAAAACAACAACAATAAAACAAAGTAGTTCTTACAATCACATTTTTAAAAATGTCAAACATTTTAAATGAAACAATGAAGCATGCAATTAAATCTATGAAAGAAGGAATGAAAAAGTATCCAACAAAAGAACAAATTGAATTTGAAAGTGGTTATAATGCAGATTACATGCAAAATTACGCTCAAAGAAATTATAAAATGAACCAATGAATATGAATTATCATTCTGTATTGAATTATGAAAAGGCATTTGCCTCTATAAGCATTCCACAGTAAATAAAGCTTAGGAACAGCAAGACTTTGACATATGATATTATTACCTTCTGTGAAATATTTATCAAAAAGTTATTAGATTACATGGTAACATGAAAGAACAAAAATTAACATTAAAAGAATATGAAATACATTAATTCCATATCTCTAAAATTGTCATCACCATTTAAATATATGTAATATTTTGTAAACTGAAACAGGAAATAAAGAAATAAAAATAAATGGAGATAAGTTAATATTGCTGACAAAGAAGTTGTTTTTATAAATAATTCTAAATGAATTTGAAGAATATAAAACATATCAAATGAAGAAAGCAAAAAAAAAAAAATTGATATTAATGAATTAAAGAAGTTAACAATTGGAAAAATAAAAGAATAAAATTAATTGGTAAGAAATAATTATATGCCTATATGCATAAAAATGAAGTTATTTAATTAAAGAGTTTTTTTATCAGTACTTGATGATTTGGGATTTGAACAATTAATAAAATCAATACAAAATTTCAGGTTATACTTAAAATAATGACAGATGATGTATATTGAGAATAACAAAATGAAATCAAAAATATGTAGGAAAAAGAATAAACAGATATTGTTACCATCATAGGGGAAAAGTTAAAGAGACTAAAGTGGAAGCTGAGCTAGAAATGCTTAAAAAATAAAAATGAATGAAAAGTTGAAGTTTTAAAATGGATTCCAGAGAGATTATAAAAGACTTAGAAAAGACCACATGTGAGAAGAATTAATTTTAAAAAAATCGTCAAATGGAGACTTAAAGAAATTGTGGATCAGAAAAATTACATTATACTTGGAAAGACTTATGTGACTTAAAATTATGATGTTGAGTTTATTATATAAAAATGGAAATATAGTGGTCTATTTCTGTTTGGTCAATTAAAATTTCATTAAAGTGTTGTTAATGTAAAATTCTTCATACCTAAATTGTAATTTTTATTATAAAAAATAATCATTTAAAGGAAATGTCTGACATGCAGTGATAAAATGCACTTTTTCATTTTTTATGATGAATGCAATGACTAGAAATCGAAAATATTATAATTGAGTGTCAAATATTTCATTCAAGTCAGCTCTGATATCATATAGCAGTCTGATACATTATACAATAATATTCAATTATACATATTGATTGCTTTCCACCCACAATTAAATTAATATGAAAGATCTAATCATGGGGTCTTCATGCTTTACAGTATTTAGATTTCTTTCCAGGGATTCCTTTAAATCATATTTATAACAGAAATATTGGGATTTATTAAATATACACCAAAATCACATAACAGAGAGTTTCCTAATCGGAGGTGAATGCAAATTGCAAGCAGATCAATGTGGACTTAAATTCGATATGTGGCATTTTTATTTTTGATTTAGTGGCAGTACTTACATACAATCATATTTGAAATACAGGGTAATTATATACCTGTATCAATATAAGTAATATATAAGGGGCATTTAATTTGTTTAAGTATTATTCTGTTTTTACTTTGAAGTTATGATAATAATCTATAAGTCACTTAGAATATATGAATATATATTAATTTTATGGAACTAAAAATTGTTAGTGAATGCAGCAAAATATGATTTCAATTGTCTTATCTATGATATAGTATACCACAAAGAACTCTTTAGGGCACTAGATTTTTTTCTATGTATTTTATTTGTTTTTTCTGATTAAAATCACTACTAAATACTTAAAATAATATTTGATTTGTTTACAATCATGTTTCAATAAAATTAAACATTAATATACTTTTCATACTATTATTAAAATTAATATTTTAAATAAAGCACCTATCTGTATCCTAAATATAATTCAAGTTTTTCTTTTAAAACAACTTATTGGGTTGTTATAAGTAATAATTTTTCATTTCTGATAAAATTAAAAAACTGATGCTACTGAAATCTGAACTGGAAATAATAGTTTCACAATACATAGTCTCAAATTAGGGGAACAGACCAATTTAACATGAAATAACATTAGTTTTAATTACTATTTTTAATCCTTAGCGAACATTTGCAAGTTCCAAAGTAAAAGTGATTCCTAGGCAGTGAAGTTCAGAGCATTGATGTAAATGATATTTTTAGAAATGATTTCCAACTGAGAAAAAAAAATGGGGGAAACTTTTATTGTAATAATAAAAAAAGATTTAAGTAATTATAAGATATTGAATAAATTATAGCAATGGAGTGGTAAAAAATGGCAAACTACCATTTAAGTTGAGTAAGGATACTATTATTTAGTTATTTCAATATTAAACCACTAAACATCACATGATTACTATCTCATACTAGCACAATAATTGTTATTAAACAATTCAAAATACAGCAAAACTCTCCATATAGTAGTGCCATCTTGTGCTAACAAGAGCAATCAATGGATGCCAGAAGGCTTGTGCATAAAATCCCTATCTAGTGCCTACTCATCCAATATCCCCAGACTAGTTTCTGGCTTGTGGCCTTCATCAGTGAGGAGCCTTGGATCTGAGAGCACTGCACCTAGATCTTAGGATCTAATGCAACCCTCCAGCACCCACCTTTTAACTCTATTTAACTACAAAACTATGAGAATGAAATTGAAAACACCATTAATATTTTCAACCCACATCAATAGCTTATAGTCATATTGGTCTTAACTCAATTCAGTACCATACATTTTGGGTGTCTTTGGCTCTTTTACAACCATCTACTATCCTTTGTCAGAGCAGGATTGGTGTTAAACCACTAAACATCCACATAATCACTATCCTCATACTACCACAATAATTTTTATTAAACAATTCAAAATAAATAAACTCTCCATATAGTAAGTGGTGGCTATGGTTGTTAAAGAGCCAAAGACACCAAAATGTATGGGTACTGAATTGAGTTCAGACCCATATGACTATATAAGCTATTGATCTTGGGTTGAAAATATTAATGGTGTTTTCAATTTCATTCTCATAGTTTTGTAGTTAAATAGAGTTAAAGGTGGGTGCTGGAGGGTTGCATTAGATCTGAATCTGGAGGTCCAGTGCTCTCAGATCCAAGGCTCCTCACTGATGAAGGCCACAACCCAGAGCTAGTCTGGGGATATTGGATGAGTAAACACTAAGGATAAAGTTTTATGTACAAGCTGCGCCTGCAGCATCCATTGTTGCTTTTTTTGTTTTCAAAAGATGTACTACTATATGGAGAGTTTTGCTGTATTTTGAATTGTTTATTTCAATATTCCTTGGGCAAAGGACTTAACATAATACTATTCAATCAACATGGCATTGCTATGCTCTAAACACTACTACATTGATGAAAAAAGCCACATAATATCATGAATAAATAAATTAATACTTTTTGCTGACCTAAGAATTTCAACACAATAATGCCAAATTTTAATTACATAGTAAACACTTTTTGATTATTGGAATAAAATTTAAAAAAAATAATGTGTGTTAAATTCTTTACTCAAAGTAAGATAAAGTAACTAAGCAAAAGAGCACAGGTAAAATATAATTATTTCAAAACCATAAATTCTAAAACATATTTGTTTAATACATTTGTATTAGTCATCACGGTAATACAAAAAAAAAAAAAAAAAATACACAGACTAAAAGAACTCATTAATGAAGAAGTGAAATTGTGAAAAAAAAAAACATCAAAGTCTGTTTTCTATAAACTATGTGAATTCCTAGATACATATTGACTGTTAACAGTGCACAGTATATAAAATTTAAAAATTTACAATTCTAAACAGATGAAAGTAGAAAAAATATAGTAGTGCTTTAATTTCTCATATTCTGAAATTATTATATCATCTATTATGAATAAGTTAAAACATATTATCAAAGATTATAGCATTAGCAATATATTTTAATGAAAAAGTTTAATGTATTTATATGTTTTACACAATCACCATCTCTTATACTAGCTCATAATTGTTTATAAACAAGGCAAAACTCTCCATAAAGTAATACCATCCTTTGCCAACCAGAGTAATCAATGGATGCCAAAAGGCTTGTGCATAAAATCCCTATCTAATGCCTACTCATCCAATATCCCCAGACTAGTTTCTGGATTGTGGCCTTCATCAGTGAGGAGCTTTGGATCTGGGAGCACTGCACCTAGATCTTAGGATCTAATGCAACCCTCCAGCAACCACCTTTTATCTCTACTTAACTATAAAACTATGAGAATGAAATTGAAAACAAAAATATTTTCAATCTAAGCTCAATAGAATATATAGTCATATGGGTCTGAACCTAAAATCTAGGTGCAGTGCTCTCAGATCCAAAGCTCCTCACTGATGAAGGCCACAAGCCAGAAACTAGTCTGGGATAGTGTATGAGTAGACATTAGATAGGGATTTTATGCACAAGCCTTCTAGCATCCATTTATTACTCTGGTTGGCACAGGGTGGCATTATTGTATGGAGTTTTGCCTTGTTTATCTATATGTTGTGTAAATAAAATAGATTCACAACTATGAATGATATATAAAAGAAAAAATTTGTAATTCTGTACTGCAAGTTCATTTTTCAAAATAAACAGAAAGAGAAAAAATATATGAAAGCATGATTCCACCAGCCAATTAGAAATAATAAAAAATGTATTCTTTTATAAAAAGTTGAATTGTTACAAAATCATGCCAGTTTATTTGTTATTGATTCTCAACTGTGTATAAAATAAATATATATAAAAAACTGTGTATAAAATATAAAAGAAAATTTTACAATTCTACATAAAATGTCCATCCTTATCAGAAAAAGAATGTCAATGAATCATCAGTTATCATGTGATTTTTATAGTAGTCTACAAATATGAAATAATTTTTATTATTAATTTTCTGCTGCTTATTTAGTGCAAAAAAAATTTTATCATCAAATAGGTGTAAATAATGAATTTAAATTTATTATTTGTATTAATTAAATTTTAAAAGCAAAATGTACTAAAATTAATTATATTGTTAAATTATATATTATAATTTTGATCAAATCCTTTCTAAATCAAACATAATTTATTAGCAAATACAGCTTGAAAATAGTATCTGCTAATAAAATATATTCAATATTATTCAATTAATATTTTTTAAAATTGATTTTACTTAGTTAATAATGCAACAAATATAAAAATATTTGTAAACATTTTTCCTTTTTACTAGTCATTTTTAAATAGGCCATAAATACAGCAGCAACAAACAAAAATAGCTAACTTTTATTAAAATACCAAATTTCTATCATATAGCAATCTAATATTTCTTCATGATTAAGTAAATGGGAATAGTGAATGTAAATTTATTTATTTTACTTTGGATTTAATTTTATTTTTAAGTATTTTTTCTTTTTATCATTATTATTACAGGTTTGTATTTTGAGTTTTTTTGTTTGAATCTGTAAAGTTTCCAAATCTTAAATGTGTGCAATTTGTATTAAGACTAAATAACATACATTATAAAGGTGCTATTGAATTAGCACTTTCTTAACACAATACATTCTAGCATCAGGAGTTTAGCCTCCGTGTATTTAATTACATCATAATAAAATTATATATATTTGAAATATTTTAATATGGGGAAATATCTGTTATATTTTTATATTGGAAAAATCACCATCAGTTGTTAATATACGTAATAAGTCCATTGAAAACATAACTAGTTTTCTTTCCAAACTGCCTGCAGTGACATTTCTGAATCAGTGCATATGTTATATAAAAACATTATTTAACTATTCATCACAAAAATTTTCAGGTACTAACATATCTAGATCACAAGTTATGACATGAAATATGATAGTATGTTTCATATTTTAGTTTACAATAAAAGAAAACGCTAAGTTTAAAATTTTATTTTAAAATGAGCACAAGCATGAAATATTTATTTATTTTAAAAAATATTTTTTTGGAATTTTTAATATTTTACAAGTGCTTATTAAAAAATTTTTGTTAATGTTGGCTCATCCATTGCTGGGGGGGGTGTGGAAAAAAGGGAGGGCAAGTCTCCTCTCCAGCATAAGATGGATTGAATGGAGACATATTATTTATTTGTTGGTTATAAAAAAAAATTTAAAAATGTTTTTTTTTTCCCATATGTCATATTTGAAATGATTAAAACTGCAAATGGCAATAAAGCCATGAGTTGCAAAAATATTTTTAAGTGATTTGCATGATTTTGTAATGACAGGGAGAACATTGAAGACAATAGATAAAGATAAAGAACACAATGTCACATTTCATGATTTAGATACATTAATATTTTCAACTTTATAATTACTCAAGAGATAGTTTTTGGACATACCATGTATATATAGGTTAAAGATAAAATAGATTTTAAGTAGTCTGTTGTAAGACACAAACTTCTCCAACAACTCTTTACATAAAATCAGTGAAGAAGGCATTATTTACCAGACTTGTCAATTATTAAGAGATAAGGGTTATACTATTTTCCATCATTGCTTTACACTGCTAGATATCTGGTTGTTTATAAATACTGAAAACATTTCCAAGGATAATCCAGTCTAAATTCAAATGTTAACTTTGAATATAGAAGGCAGATGTACTATTGGTATATTATAACATCCTTGTGTATGATAACAGTCATGTATATATTTACACAAAGTGATATAATAAGTTGTAAATAACCAACTATACATCAAAAGGTTTTCGAATTTCCATTCCAAAGAGAACACTTAAAGATGACATTACTCATCAGGCTTGCTAGTAACAAGATGAGTTTTTAAAACATTTTTTCATCCTCTGTTTTATTATTTAGTTTGATTGTTTATAATATAACTCTCTAAAAAATATATTATAATTTTCTGAATATATAAAATAGATGAATAATGGTAATGATACAGCTGATATTAACACTCTCTGACAACAGCAACCACATCTAAATTTTTTAATCTAATCTTTAAGCTATATACATATTAAATTGCTTGATAATTTTGTTTGTGATTATAATAGTTTCTAATTTATTTGCGTGTATGTGTGTTGCTGATGAAAAAAAAATTAGTACAATATTTGGATGAGTATAGATAATTTAATAACTTGAGATCATATTATAATTACTTCGAGATAAAATTACAGAATAATTATTTTTGTAGACTGCTCTATTTAAAAATAATAATATCAAAATATCTAAAATCAGTAAAAATCAAGCGATTTTAATAAATATTAGCTTTTTTAAATGACTTCACTTTAAATAGACGAAGCTTATGGATAAATTTTTACCTTGGCGATAAAATAAAGATTAAGTCTAACAAATTATTTAATGCAAACATTATTGACCTATAGTATTTATTCTAATGATATTTCCTTGTTACAGATTAGATTCAATTTACAATGGTCTTATAAATAAACCATGCTTACGTTTCTCATCTCTCAATGTATATACTAGTGAAAAATATATATAATAAGGCTTTTAGTCATAAAAACAAAATAAATTCAAAAGATTGACAAATACTCGCCAAAATACCACCAATGATCATCATATTCTTTGCTTAAAATTTTTTCTGAAACATAAATAACAATATATTCAGGTCACCGGGGTTCTTGTTGCATCCAATATCAAAGTGACAGGTTAGGCACAATAATTTCCTTAAATCAACAAAATTATTATTTTTTTAATTTCCTTTACTGAAAATTAATCTAAAAACGTTTATTTTATAAGTCCACCATTCTATCACAATACTATAAATTACACAAGTTAAGAATTAATAATTACTCCAGCTGGAATACTGTTAATCTGAACATCTAATATTCAAAAACTTTTATTATCCAAACAAAATTATAAAAATAATCTTTAACTCCTTATTAAAAATATAGGTACTTAAGGATGAGGTTCTCACTTACGAAATTCATTTCAGGTAGATTGTGGGTATCAAAGTTGGTCCAGACATTAGATAATTCGGGAAAGTTGGAGCATGTTGTTGTTTGTTATTATACCTTTTCTGTGACATAGTTATTCCATAACCCTAACGAATATGTTTTAATAATTTGTGCTAAGTTTAAAAAATAGCAATAAATGTATTACAAAATTTATTCACAGAAATAACACAAAACTAGACAACAAATTTTAAATAAAAGAAATTTAATAATTCAAGTTGTAAGGATTTTTTTTAAAAAAAAAACATCTGTAAAAACAAAGTTATATCTGCAATTCACCTTATAATGTTCAATGCTTTCCAGTTAATCAGAATAAATCATAGATCCATCAGCCACATTTTCTTTAATAGCATCCATAAGAATAGTAGTTGTTCTCCCTGGAAGTTATTATAAAGTACTTACTGGTCTCTCTGCACAAATCATTGAATAATCAAAATAACAATGGCTTTAGAATTTTCTCCCCTGTTGGTTTTTTCATTTGCTTAAAAAACTTTAGTGTTTATATGTGGTACAATATTCTAAAAAATATAATTAATTACATGTTATGATTACAATGTTCCCTCTAAGATGTGCGCTAATGTGCATGCCCAGTGCTTAAAAAATTAGTGCACCAAGAAGATAAATCCTTTCACAATAAAATTCAAAAAGAATTTTTTTCTGTGCTGATGCAATGATGATCAGACTGCATTCGATGTACGTATTTACCCTGACCCTTGACATGGAGCAATCTGCTGATATTACATGTGCCAAATGCAGTTTTTTCTTCAGCATGTCACATACATTCATTTAACATGAATGTTTTTCTCTATCTTTATATATTTTATGAGAGTACACTTTTTATTTTTTTTTATTTTTATCATTATCAATAAGGCACTATAGGTACATGTTCATTTTGTTAAATAAAACTATTATTATATATAATAAATTTATATTATTATATTATATACTATATTATTTAAACTATATTGTTAAATTTATTTATTTTACTTGATTTATTCGGCCTTGGCAAAAAGTTTGAAAAGAAAGAAAACAGGCAATGAGTTTAAAATCAAATGGATCAATGAAATTATAGAAATGAATTCTCCAAACAAGTAATAGTAAATTAAGAATTCTTTTACAAAAAATATTTATATTCTGTGAGGTAAGTGGTGTAATTTGCAATTACTGTCATGATGGACATGAACAAAATGATTTTGTAACTAAAAAAAAGTGGAATGATACTTGGAAATTAGATTTTTTTAAATGTTACTTATTCAGCAAATCACATTTGAATAGCAGTATAAAAATTAAAAATCCATTGCTGGCAACAGGAATATTATTTTTATTAAGGCAATCCTGAACAAGTCAAAATTTTAATTGATAATGTGTTATTAGCAATTTAAATGAATATTTCTTTACTTTTCATCCAAGATATTAATGAACATATAGCAAAATATATAAAAATTCCAGAAAGCTGTCACAGTAAAAATTATGCCATTATGTTTTTGGAAATAATTAAGTCCATTGTAAAAAAAAAAAAAAAATTATGGAAGAAATAAACAGAGCTGACATTCATACCCTAACTATTGATGAAAATACTGATATTAGTACTAGCAAATGCTAAATTTTATATTTTAAATTCATATGTAAAAATTCTAACCAATACAAAACTATTTTTGATGGAATAATTCAGTTGAAAACTTCTGACACAACTTCACTTGTTTCAGCAATAGATGAATTTTTATACAAACCATAATATTGATTTACAAAAAATGTTTATGTTTATTTCTGATAATGCATAACTGATGTTGGATAGTAGCAGCAAAATTAAAAGAAAAAATATTACATTTGGATCAACAACATTATGTTGTGTATCATGAAGATTTTAAGCATTTGTGATATTTGGAAAGAGATTAAATTAGTAAAAGAGATTGAAACTGTAATGAGAACAATTAATACTTTGTTTTCTAGATCTAAAAAAATGAAGCAAATTTCAAGACATTGCTGAAGCTTCTGAAAATAAAGCTATTGCTTTTAAATCTTTAAATGAAGTGGTATAGATTGCAGCATCTATTTTTCTTGGGATAAGAGAGCTCTGTAAAGCATTTCCACTGATAATCACAAAATTAAATTTTAGTTTAAAATGGACTCAAAATCCAAAGTTACTGATGGTAATCAAATTGAAAAGAAGCCATGAAATACTTTAGTTTATAATTTCATGTCAGTTTCCGATTCAAAACAATTATTCATTAATTGCAGTAAATGGCTTGATGACCCAATATATTGCAATAAAATAGAATATTATTTTTATTCATAGTCTCCAACCAGGAATTTAATGAGTTTTTTTTTCAATCTTGACTAAAAGCTTATTATGTACTAATTTTATCATCTTCTGTTCATCAGCCACAATGCTTCTTTTTTATCTGCTTCCCCTTTGAAGGACTAATGATAAAGACTGTTAAAATTTAAAATCTACTTTATTTTACTTTTAAAACACTTATAAATTTAAATATAGATCTACTAGTTAACAATTATTAGAATATGATATCAAAGAAATATTTCATATGTAAAAAAGTTTTGAGGAGCATATATTTTTTCCAATAATATTTTCTAGTTCCATAAATTATTTAGTTCTATAAAATTTCTAATGTGATCACTTTGAATTTTATTTTAAAAAAAAAAGAAGAAATCCATCTTTCTCTTTGCTACATCTTTGCATAAAGATTTATTAATACTAGTACAGAAATCTCACATTTGAATGCAAAAAAGCTATAAATTTTATGATTACAAGTATTTATGAAATACATTTAAGTGGAAAAATAATAAATTTAACCTTGAGATTAAAAATTACAGCTTATTTATAGAAATAACTTTTATCTTTCATTATAAAGTACAGTAAAACTTGTTTAATTTAAAGTCAAGAAAATCAGGGGGAAAAAGTGAATTAAAAGAATACTTAACAAACAGTTCCAGGCAAAATTTTAAAATACTATAATAATATTGGAAGATACAATTACTTCCATTTCAGTTATAATAATATTTGTATATTCTATACATGGTTAATATTCTCATTAATTTTTTTTCACTGCATTTAACAATATGCAAATATTTGTTCTTATATAATTATTTATTCAATGATATTCTAATCAGTTTTTTTAATGCATTTATACACTTACACTCAAGGTTCTCATGGCATGATGGAAGAATATCCACTTGTCATGATTATGATTGTTTTTAACTCTTGTTATGGTAGAATTTTATCAGGTTTCAATCAAATTTATGATTTTCTTTCAAGTACGTAGCTTATAGTTAGCGTAGCTTATTATTCAATACTGATCAGCAAATAGATATCAAGTTATTCTTAGAAGATAAAAGGTCATCACCTAATTGGTAGATCTGGAGACTATGCCTTTCTTCTTTACAACTTCTTTGTGAATGCTAGTGGAAATGCCTTTTATTGGTCTTATGTTTTTCCATTACCATACATCTGTATTTAAATTTTTTATGAAACAAACAAGTACAAATATAAGCAATTATTTAAATAAGTCTGTAAATAATAGCCACCTTTTGTTATATTGATGCAAATCTATTTTGTCAGATAAAATAGAATAGCATTGACATATCAAAAGATTGTAGCTATTAACAGATTTATTTAAATGATTCTTGAAGGGAGCTTGCTTGTATACTACCTTAGCAACATATACAAAATTTATTCTATGTGCTCATTAAAATAATTAACATTTATACTTAAGTAAATAATATTTATACAAATACATATATATATAATCAAAATTACCCAAAATCCAAAACTCAACCAGACTAGCCAAGAGAGTAAAATCTAAAACACAACCAATGGTTGCACTGCTACAAGCTGACTTCTCAAGTATAAAGAACTACAAAACAAAGCATATTTATATTTAACATTACCCATAATTCCATTTACTTCCCATCCAACCTTAATATTAAAAAAACTTTTAATTAAGTTAAATTGCTTCAGAATCATACATTTTTAATAATAAGGATTCTTTAATTCTTATTTCATTTCTCTCAAAAAAAACAACCTTAGCTTTCTCAAAATTAAGTGTGGTCTGTATCTTTTTCATGGCATGGACATACAAAGCAGAACTAAAATATTTATTTTTAACCCTACTTTTATGTACTTTTATTCTTTCATTTAAGCTCAAACTACTCTGACCTATATGAACCTTCTTACAAAAACAAGGGATAATATACACTACACCAGATATAGTCTTCCTAGCAAAAATTTTCTTAACGATAAAAATTTTGAGAAAGTCAAGGTTGTCTTTTTTGAGAGAAATGAAATAAAAAGAAGAATTAAAGAATCATTATTAAAAATTTATGATTCTGATGCAATTAACTTATTTAAAAGTTCTTTTAATATTAAGGGTGGATGGGAAGTAAATGGAATTATGGGTAATATTTAATATAAATATGCTGTTGTTTTGTAGTTCTTTACACTTGAGAAGTCTACTTATAGCAGTGAAACCATTGTTGTGTTTTAGATTTTACTTTCTTGGCTAGTCTGGTTGAGTTTTGGATTTGGGGTAATTTATTGATTAATTTAGCTTTATGCTTTTAATGTTTATATATATTATAACTACAGTTACAACTGTAATTATCTAATATAATTTAAAAACTATAAAAAATTTATTTGCTTTATTTTTATCATTAAGCAAATATATTAATCACTATCATTGGTTAAATAGCAAATAATATAATCAATATCAAGGTCAAAAGTCTCTCAGATTACTGCTATAATTTTATAAAAGATTAAAAAATGTCTTTCAAGCAGATTTTCTAGTCAATATAAATGTATGTTTATATTTTCATCATTATTCTTATTAGGGGAAAATGATATCAAACTGCATAAACAAATAGATACACACAAAACAAATATTTTCATAAAGAAATCATAAATCTTACAATACAACACAGAATGTTTAAAGGGAAGTAATTATATTTAAGATTGCATTTTTAACTAAAGAATAGAGCAAACAATTCTTATATTGTGCATGCATAATTTCTGTTTAGATTTAGCAAAATTGATTTAGTTTGCTTGATTTAAAGGATATTTATTTAATAATAAAATTTATTTAAAGGTTAATTTAAAATTAATTAAAATAGATATCTAAGAACTTTCAGGTTTTATAATTTATTTGTTTTAAATAAATGGTTGTAAACTTATTTTAAGTCCAGAAGGCAAAATAAAGCAATTGAAAAGTTTTTTTCTCTCTTTATTTTGAATTGTTTTCATAAAAATTACCATATTAATTCAAAACCAGATATCTATAGTCTGCATTTTATAGTAACCATGATAATTTTCCCTAATTTTTCCAAAAGAATAAGGAAATACTAGTGCATAATGGGAAATATGAATAATCCAGATATCAGCTGATTGAAGAGTAGAAATACTGATGCTCAGAAAAACCAGCCAGTCTTCACAAAATTTTAGCACATTCAATACCTATGCATGTTAAAACTTTAAAATAGCCACTTTGTTTTTGTCTTCATCATCCTGATCAAGTAGACAACCCAATCTAGACATTTTGCCCTTAGTTTAGCAAAAATATCTACTCATCAGACTAGAAAAAGAATAAACAACAAATAAATAAGAAACTATCACTGTCTATTATTTCAAAAAAAATCTCATTTATTGCAGTCAACTGATAATGAAAATTTGATAAATTTACTCATGGAATACTGTCTAACAACTTCAATTAAATCACTGGTCTTTTTCATTTTAAAGTAATGGTAAATAGTTGATATATTTATAAAATTAGATCTATCAACTTCAATCAAGTCACTTGTATCTATTGAAATAATGGTGAAACAATTTTTCAGTTCATAATATGTGAATATTTTGTCTCAATATTATGAATTATTTCATCATAAATTATTGAAAAAAAAAACTTTATAATTTTCAACTCAAATATATTGCCATAAACTTTGTTGTTTGATGAAATGCTGAACTTTAATTAAAATCAATGGAAACAACATGTTTATGAACTGTAATCTATTTGCTTGGTCACATGTATAATATATATGACCTGGACTATTTAACAACAGATTACATATCTATGAACACATGGATATTATAATAAAATACTTCAAATGAAAAAAAGTGTTGAATGCCAATCCTTTAGATATAAAGTTATAATGTCTTTATCCACAGGTTAAATTGCTTCAGATAGTAAACTATGATTCCCCTCCAGTGCTTTAATAAATAAATGATGAATTATAAATGCCAAATATTTAATATCACTAATGGATTATGGATTACAAATACATATATTGAATAATATAAAAGTCAAATTTATCAGCAAGCCTTAAAATAGATTAATGCATTAAATATATCTCACATTGGATTAATAAATGTGCTTAATGGAATTTATTAGTCTTGATAGTACATTTCAGTAAGGATTAAATCACAAAAAGGAAATTAATTGTGCTTCATATCATCTTTGATGCTTTTATTAAAATGTTTTTTATGAAATCTCAAAAAACATTGGAATATTATACAAATATAAATATTTCATTAAGATTAAATTTTAATCATTATAACTGTTGGAGTATATACTGATGGATTACTTAGTAAACTTTATTACAATTGCTTCTTATTTAGTTAGCTGTTGTTCTTGTTGTTGCTGATGTTGTTCTTATTATTGTTATTAGTGTAATAAAAAATATATAAAAGTTCTCCAGATATTATTATATGAATGTATAGGTAATACTTTTATTATTTATGATATTGGATATGATTAAATGTATAATTTACATTATGACTAGGTTATATTAATGTAAGTAATTTTTAAATTTATACAAAATTGTGTTATATTCAAATTATTGTATGTTTTATGAGTTCTTAAGTTTCAACCTCAAAATTATAAGAAGTTAATCAACTTTAATTAGATAATAAGATCTATAAGAAATATTTTATGCATCAGTCCTCTATGTTAATATTATTTGTAAAATGCTATAGTAGAAGACTTTCTAATGATATGAGTTATAGTATGTTAGTAGAGGTTTAAACCTAATGATTAAGCATTCAAATGAATCCAGTAAAAAGGATCTAGAGGTATAGTAAATAAGACATACATATGTTTTAAATATCATTTAGGAGTGCTAAGCAGTGTTATTAAGAGAAGTTGATTAGTTATTGAAACAAACTAGTTAAAGACCGCATAAAACATTTATTATGATGATTATTATCATTATCCTGTAGTATTTAAATTGAGGGTTTGCTTTTAAATAATATGCAACCTACTCTGATTGAGAATCAACATTTTAGCAACACTGTATGATTAAACACTTTCATACCACAAACGTTGATTAGACTTAGAAAACAAATATTAATATTTATTACGTATTTTCTATAATTAATTTACATTTGTTATTATTCGTTTATGATTTATTTAATATGGTATAATAAAGCAATTGTTAATTTTAATATTTCTCTTTTGTCATTCTTAAATTAAACATATGTCTCTGCATATTTATAAAATAAAGGTCATATTTAAAATGTTATATTGCACATAAATCTATTTAGATTAAATACATCACTGTTGTTACTCTTGCTATGTGAAATATAAAGGTATAGAGTAAGATGATGTACATAAAATTACCTTTTACATTATTGTATCTTAACATAAATGATAAACTTTACATCCATACATTTATTTTTATTTTATGTAAATGATTATAATTTATTCATAATCCTTATTATTTTTAAAATGTCTAGCTTTGGTTTAAATACCAATCAATTTATACTTAATTAGTTCTTGAGTAAAAAACTTTTATGTTAAAAAATATTTACATTTCATTAATGTGAAACCTATACCTTTTTTTTTTGCTAACAAATATTCAATTTTTGTCAAAGACAAGATATTATTTTCAAGTGTAATAAAATGGATTTGCCCTGCTCTGGATCTTACTGAACATGACAAAGTTTAATTATACAATTAAAAAGTTGAAAACTGCAGATAAATATTTAATTAGTAATTTAGATTGTGCTTTACGCAAAAAAGTGAAGCTTGTCTCAATCTTATTAAAAAGTTATATGGCTTAGTGCTAAGCCATATAACTTTTTAATAAGATTGAGACAAGCTTCACTTTTTTGCATAAAGCGCAATCTAAATTACTTACTAATCAAAGGTGAAGTAAAAAACTAGTATTTTATTATAAATATTTAATGTTTTTCCATGAAAATCAGAATTTCTAATCTTGAATATAGAACCAAGAACCTCCAGTCTAAGAGTCTTGCCTTCAAGTTGTCAAATGAATCATCACATAATTGATTGAATGAAAGAAAAACATTGTAATGTTTCCATGAAACTCATTTTCAAATGCATACAGTAAAGAAAATATTTTAAAGTACTTTTCAAAAATAATTGTTCCAAAAATTGTTTCCTTTAACATCTTGTAAGTCTTGATAATTGAAGTCAACATTTTTTTTCCAATTCACTCAATTTATATAAACAGTTTTTTGAAAATATTTCTGCAAAAAGTAAAAAACATAGATAAGAGAACAAATAGATATCACTGATAACATTATAAAAATTAAGATGCTGAAATGAAGTTGGATTAGATATCACTAGAAAGAATTTTTACTGTCTATAGAAAATCTTAAAACTGGATTTCAAAAAGTCAATTGTAAAGAAACTGAGAATGAGGTATATTTGAAATCAATGAGCTAATAAAAATTTGTTAAAATGGGGTAAAGAAAAAGAGCTATGAATTGGAAAAAAATGGATTAAATTCAGAGATCTTCATTCTGCAACTAATTGGAAATAGTTGAAAATGACATTGAAATGAATTTTATTATTCAACTCGCATTTAAATCATGAGATTCCAGTATATGGAGGAAATGTATATACTCTGTATCTAAATTGTTTTATTTAATAAAGTTAAGTATTTGCAACATCATGGAATTTTTTTTTTTTCATTTCAACTTTAAGAGGTTTTCAGTTATGAAGTGGTATGTTGTGGAATTAACACTTTTTTTTTTTACAGAAGCTAAACTATTCAAAGAATCTACCATTGCTGAAGCATCATTGATACAGACACTTGAATAATTCCTCTAATACTTTTTATTTCCAGATATGAAGGTACAATATTAAATATATATTTGGATTGTTTTATTGTTACAGAAAAAGTTATCCTAAATTTCATCATCATTAACAAGTCTTACAAATGTTGCATCAAAATGTTTTATTGGTGAATAACGTCCATAAATAATTAAAAGAAACAATTGTTTTTAGCTTATTATATCTCATTATCACTTGATATATCATACATAATTTTTTTCAATTTTTCTTAATGCATTTTATTCTAATATTTTAAACTCACTATAATTTTGCAGTCGGCAACAGGGTGGAATAACTTCAAATATCCATCTTCAAATAAAGCTTTGATTCTCATCCAGAAAAAAATGATGCTCTTCATAAAACATAAACTAATTCCATTAATGAAAAACATATAAAGTAATAAAAAAAAGTGTCTCAAATTTATTTTAATAAAGTCATGCCTTTTTTATGCTCATTTTTTTTTAATTTTTATAAAATTAGAAATAAGTTCATTAATATTTCTTTCATGTTAAAAAAATAGAGGATTGCAAATAATCATGATGGATATTCATTTCTAATTTTGTAACTCTTTTGTCATTATCTTCTCTTTTTATACATACCAAGTATTATGATATATTACATTGTTTTAATTATGTTTTATTTTTCTAGCAGTCCTATTCATTACTACAAATTAAGAAAAAATCTTTTAAGAAAATATTAAAATGATCCTCTATTATTATATATAACTCTGGAGTCAATCAAAAAACATTAAGAAAATAAAACATCAATAGAAATCATTAAAAACAAAAATATAAAATTAATTTATTCTTAAAGAATATAATTGAGTTTAATAATAATAATTTTAAAAAAACTAGATATTTCCAATAGGATTATAAAAATCATTTACATTTGGATGGACAACTAAATTAATTTATTATTATATTTTTAAATATCTGTGTCATGATCAGAGCATAGCATCTGCCAAAATCTGCTAATCACCAGTAGAATTTTAATTTTTTTATATAATTTCCTCAAGTAAATTATACTGATAAGCAAATTACCATGGATGAATGAGTATAAAATTTAATATATATGTGTAATATTTAGATAATACTCAGATATCATTAAATTGATTTATATATATGAATACAATAATTAATAAAAAATAGTACTAGCAAGTTTTTTTAAAATAATAAAGTCAAGGTGATTGCTTGGTACCTACATTTGCTTTCCATCTTCACAGATAGAAATTTCTATATTTATGGAAAAGGTACTTTAACAAAAGACATAATTGCAATTCTATTCAGGGTTTATATTTCTTTGGCTCTTTTATTCACTGAAGTGGCCTGATTCATGCTTTTTTTCCAGAATCAAAAAATCACTTTTAAAAAATGCTTCATATCCCTGGCCATGTAAAGTACTATTCTATATTTGTATTAAACAATTAGCATTTTTAGATTAATGTTCATACATTTATTATTATGCATTCCTGCTTCACACACACATAATCTACACACACACACACACACACACACATTTCTATACATGCATGCCACAATTTGCTCTAATACATATTAGTTTTATTTGATAATTATATATATTAATACAGCATATATAAACTTAGCAAACTGCACATCTTTTGAAGCACTGTCTGCAATGCAGATTTTGGAAACTACCTAACTCCATCCTCAGATGGTCCTTTAAGAGTATTAATCAACTGTGTAATTTTTTTCTGGTCAGTAAGGTTTGTGCTTTTCTGAGTCTTTTCATTCATGATCTATTACAAAATCCATAGATCTTAAAAACATTAAGATACTATTGAACATTTAATAATCTCTTGAAAGAACTTTAAGGTGCTGGAGATCTCTTATTGAAATATCTTGCATTAGAATCTTAAATACTATAATAATAACGTAGCTTACACCATGGCACATGCGCTTTACAGATGGAATGCTATTTATAATGAATACTCTCCTTTCTAAACACAAGATAAAGTCTTTTTAAACAATAGAATGGATCATTCTATCTTTTTCACCCAAATTATATGTATGGGCAAATCTGAAGCATTTGGAACTGAGAGTGTGAAGATTTAATTAATCACTTTAAATTACTTATCATATGATTATTGTTAATAACACTTGCGAAATTTTTACAATTTACGATACATCATTATTAGATGAAAACTTAAACATATATAAATATTTTTATTTATACAGCACAATGTTTTTATAAAATATAATAATAGTGTAGCTTATACCATGGCACATGCACTTTACAGATGGAACACTATTTATAATGAATACTCTATCTTTTTCACCCAAACTATATGTTTGGCTCAATCTGAATCTTAAATACTATAAAACTAAAAATCACCTATATATCATCTTAATAATTTCAGAATATTTTGCAATAATTGAAAAAAAAAACTATTATTAAATGAAAAGATAAAGTGTTTATTAGATATATTTAAAATTAAATTATGTACACATATTTTATGCATCATAAACTTGCAAAATACATGTAAAAAATAACTAGATTCCATTAAAATAAAGCTGGTTTACTATTCAAAATATAGCACTAAATACTATACTACAATTAAATTTTAAAAATATTGTAGAGATTTATTTATTAGATGATTTTAATAATTCATAGTACATAAAGTTAAAATAAAAATATCTAAATGATAGTTTAAATTAAAACAGATCACTAATAAAAACATCACTAGGAGATTTCCAAACATTAAAAAAGATATAAATTTTCAACATTAAATATGTCTTTTCAAAGCTTAATGGCTTACATATTTAAATTTTTCAAATTTTAAATTTAAAAAAATTGTTTCAGCTAATCTTTTTTTTTTTTTTTTTGAATTCTCAAAATTTTAAAAATGAATATATTTACTTAAATAAATTTTCAATGGCCAAAATTTTAAATTACATAGTATTCTACATATCTTAATCATAACTTGAAGCTAAATAAAAACTTTAGATTAAGAAAAGTGTTAATTATCAACAGAATCAAGTAATATTTCAATAGAATTAAGAATGTCACAGTATAATAGTCAATGCACTCTTCTGCCAAGCTGGAACTCAAATTCATGTAGCTGAAAATTTTAGAATAAAAAAAAAAAATCAAGAAAATTATAAACTCAACTAAGTAATAAAAATTGATCAGTAAATGATAACGATAAGCCATGAACTCAATGCCTATAGGAATATAATATTTACTGCACCAATAATGAAAGCCTGTTGCCTCTAATCATATGGTTATTTTTATAATTAGCATCAGAAATGATAAGACCAATCCAGATTAATCTGATACACATTCTCTCTAGTTAATAACAGTTAAATACTTATTAAACTACTAACAAATATAATATAGCTAGCTAGTTCAGCTAAATAGGCATCTAATACTCTATAAAAGTCCTAAGATAATCACATGCACTAATTATGAATGCCAGTCAATACATTAATTATAAAATAAACAGACTCTAACATGATGTAATTATCATCCATGGCACAGAGCGACACCATATATCTAAGAGTACAATGATTTACTTTAATCTTTTAAGATTCATTCCTGATATACAGTACATACATATATATTGAAACAGTAAGGTCTGCTTTGCAGATCTTCGTTTCACCTTTTCTCACCTACTTCCTACCCTCATACCTTAGTTTGAACCCCAATCTATCGTAGTGTGTCTGCAATACACGTATATACCGAAAATCCCACCTAATTTTAAACCACGAGCACAATGCTCGTATTATATATATAACTTATTCCCAAATAAAATAAAATATTATGAATTATGTATTTGTTCACATAATTTACATTTATTAAAAAGTAAGTTATATAAGTCGTAATTGCGCACACACTATGATATCCATTTTAAAACATATCAAAATTATAAATTGTTAGTTATTTTGTTTGAATCTGTTTGCAAATATATTACCGTCGTAATATATTTTGATTTAAAATAAAATTCATTTAGTAAATATTCGTTTAGTAAATAGATTCAAATATTGCAATTTAAAAAGTAAAATCATTTTCTTTAATTTAATAAAAGTTATTCCAAATATTTCTGTTAAAATCAATGAGGGACAATAGTTTAATTAGTAAATGTATAAGTTTATCTAAAAACAGCAATGTCCACTTAAGGTTTTCTTTAATTAATAACAGTAATTTTTAACTAAATCTAGTTTGTAATCCGAATGTCGACAGGGAAATTAACAAAAGAAATTAATTAATGTTGAATTCCTTTAGACATTCCGATGATTTAATTACAGCTGATAAGTCCGATATTTTTGTAATGCTCCAGGGCAGTTCTATTGTTAAATTCCACTATAAAAAGGAGGTTTTTCTTTTGTTCTCCGGTTAGTAGTTTTTATTCTAATGTGTCTAAGAGAAATCATTCTGTGTTCTATTCTAATAAATTGCTAACCTTGACATGTCAGAGTAGAGGCGTTAAGATGGCTATGTCCCCTCAGAATAGCCAGCCGCTGCTCCATATCATCAAAAGCTATCACATAAGAAACCCCGGAACTGCTGCTGCTGCAAAAATATGAACATTCCAGATTTTGCTGCTGAATTATAAAACCTGCCGAACATCTACCTGCAAATGCTTCTCCAGAGGTAACCTAAATTAACCCAAGAGCTCTTGTGATAACTAACATGCTATAGCTATTTAAAATTGTTTTTCTTATATTTCACATAACTTCATTATGTATTTCTTTAATGTGTTTAAATATACTCAACATTTTGCTCTCTATCCTTGGGTTAATATTTTCTATTTATAAAGCTTTCTTTTATTTTATTATGATAATGTGTCAGAATCGTCTTTGACCGAGTGAACTATTCCCTTTATTGAAAGTAAGACGCCGCTATTAAGGCATATTTTAAATTTATAATTTTCCAATTTTATTATCTTGCAAATCACTCGTTCGAGGGCGATTCTTTTCTTTAATATAATATAATCACATAGTTTAAAATCTACATGTTATTGATTTTAATCTAATATAAGAGTATGTGCGAGGTCAATGATTAAATGTGTCCCTTAATGCATGATTGCGTATATCAATCTATACTTGCTTTTCAAACCCGCAAGCATGCATTTTCCTATTTTAATTACCATGTTCTACTTTAATTACAAAGTTCATCATTGACGTCGAGAATGTGCGGACCCTTTTAAATGAATTTCGGGGAATTTGACTGGGTATTTCTCTTAATCCAAGCAAAACCCATTCAGTATGTTTTATATACTCTAGTCTCATATTGCTGGTACATGAATTGGTTGTTGAGACCGCTTTTTTTCCCAAGGATTCTTTACACGGCTAAGGCCGTTCTCTCGCTTGCGGTTTCCAGGCAGAGGGTGTCCCAAATGACACCCCTGGGAATTAAACGCAATCGTCACACAGTCGCTAAGTTTCGGCTGTTCATCAAAATACTTTCCTACGGGTTAGCGGCGAGACGCCCTCCGTAATCATTCCGGATATTCGATATTGTTTTATTTTATATATATTTTACAAAGCATCCGTGACTTAAACGTGTCACACCCTCCAACTTTAATAAATTCATTATCAGCAATACTGACCTCCCAATGCAACTCTATTATTATTATTCTCAAATAAATGCTTTGATCCCATTCCCACTTTGTTGCTTAGTAAGCTTTAGTCCGTGCTATTCTCGAAATCAATAAATATTTTAGAACACTTAATTTTCCAAATATTTTCTTAAACTTGTGTAATTGCTCAAAGCATCTCGCACATGTTCCTATTTCATCAAGCACATTATCGTAATGCTATTAGCCCAAGGATTAGAATATATCACTTTGCTTTATAACCTTTTGTCATTTATTGAAATATAATGCCAACAATTATTTAATACGCGTCCCTGTCTCATATAAGCAGACAGTGGCGTTATATATATATTTATATAAATAAATTGTGTGAAATTATTTAAAACTAAATTTGATCTCTTATTTTATTTGATTCCTATCACTGTCTCGGTCTATATATATATTCTGCATTTCTTTTGTAAATCCATAGACATTAATTAGCCACCCAAGCTTTTTAGTATAGAGTCTTTTGTTTCTCCCTGACCACCAGGCACCGGTCAAAGGTCATACTAGTAGTGGCATCAGATGCGTTGTCACGTAGATGGCGTTGTGAAATTTGGGCTTTAGATTCGAACTTAGTATATCTAGAAGGCAACCCCTCCTAGAATGTTCAGTTTCGTGTCTGGGGTTTGAATTCTGCAGTGTGTTAGCGAGATAGATGATTCTGACCGTTACAATATATACACCTCACTCATCTTGTAAAATCATTGCAACTGTTTTATATTAAATTTTCAACATTATATGAATAATCAATGGCAAACTATTGTCATACTGTCAAGCGTTGGTGGCCTAGCGGTTAGCATAGTTGCCTTCCAAGCAGCTGGTCCAGGTTCGCTTCCGGTCAACGCTTTGACATATAAAAAAAAAACTATTGTTATACTGCCAAATCATTTAATCAATTTCCTGTAAGAAGTTTTTAACTTTTATCCTTTAATAAAAATAACATTATAAATTTAAATAAGTAATATAATTATATGGTTAGTTGCTCTGAAGGTTATGTGATGTCTAAGTACTCAAGTGCAAAGATGAGTGCACAATACTATTCTATAGACAGTCTGAAATCGTGTTATGTTTTCTTATTTTTATTTTATTGGCAAAAAAAAAATCAAACTATGAATGAAAAATATTAAAAATTAGAAATGATTTTATAACTTTTTTTTATATGTAAAAATAGTCTAAAAGGCAAAAAATTGAGGTAAACTTTTTTTTCCCTTAAATAAAGTCTTTAAGTAATATATAGATGATCTAAAGAATAATAACGTTACATCTTAATCTTAGTCCTTTTTAACTAACTTTAGCTTCAGCATTATTATCATGACTTTTCTTTTGTCTATTTTCATTCTTTACATAAGTCATGTTTAGTTAATTTGTAAATAGGTTTAAACTTCTTGGCAGCATTTAAAGTATCATATATTAAAGCAAAATTAGTGAATTTTTCAAAAACACAAAAACAAAACAAAAAATTAATTTTAATGTTCACTCATTTTCCTCTATTTTCTTTCTAGCTATTATATATTTATAGCTTTTCTGCATGAATAATATACATTATCATTTATTTATGGACAATTTGTCATACATTTATTTTCTATTACAAATTATTACAGCATTATTCACCATGTAGGCAAGAAATTTATCGATATCAAAGACAGGATAAATGTTAAATATAATTATAAAATAATCAAATTATTTGTAAGTTCATAAGACATTTCAGTCATTGGAAATGAGAACTGAAGCTTATCAATGTAATAGTCCAAATTTGGATTTCAATAAGATTAAAAATCGTTTTAAAAAAAATCTTGGATATTTTACATCAGAAAATGATTAAAGCAATCAAAAAGAAATTGATTCCCAGCTGAGGCTAATATTAAAAAAATATGAGAATTTAATCAATAGAATAGAATTATAGTACTTAATCTACCATTTGGATTTTTAAAAGTCACGTGATCTCCTGAATAACTCACTATGCTTTTTTTTTTACTGTTGCATAAGTCATCTTATATTATTACTACTGTGCAATTTTCTGAAAATGAAGACATTAAAACAAAAATAAACTAAACAAGAGGCATATTACAGATAAGAAGATGTAGAATCACCTTATTGTTAGAGGAAGAAAAATAAATGCCATTATACATTCCAGTGTAAAATTAATATATATATAATCAACAGAAAAAAAAATTATATCTAACTTTAATGAACAATTATGCCTGGGAATAATTGTTAAAGAAAAATGCAAGATAAATAACTTTCATATTTTTAGAGTCATTAGATTAGTAACTTTATTGGATTACAAGTAATTTAATTCCCTTATTATAAACCTTATTTATCTTTAAATTACTTTATATGGTTAAAACCTTATAAACACATTAAATTTAATTCATAATAGTACTGTCGTATTAGAGCTGCAACATGAAGAATTATAATCGTTTAATCATTAAATTAATTAGATTATTAAATCAAAACATATTTTAAAATCTACATTTAAAAAAAAACAATTTAACAAAAAAAAAAATACAAAAAGCATTAATGTGAAGAATAGTTAAAATGTGTGTTTGCATGTGCATATTCTGCATAATCTATTTTAATACATTGTACAGGTTTACACCTGCATTTATATGTGTAATATATGCGGGATTCGAACTCAGATTTTCACACGATCTACAATTCTCAGTGCCATCTTATATTGCTGACTCACCTGATCACACACATGTTGAAAAGATAAATAATCACCAATATATATATATATTGTGCTAAACCAGCACTCATTAAAGTATGAAGATTGGTTATCTTAATATAAAGCTGACTACTAATTATATACATGTGTGGAGATGTAATCTGAACCAACTGATGAGTTCTAGTTTAGCATGAAATATGTATATTGGTGATTATTTATCTTTTCAACATGTGTGTGATCAGGTGAGTCAGCAATATAAGATGGCACTGAGAGTTGTAGGTCATATGAAAATCTGAGTTTGAATCCCGCATATATTACACATATAAATGCAGGTGTAAGCCTTACAATGTATTAAAATAGATTATGCAGTATATGCATGTGCAAACACAGCCTCAATTTGATTTAAACACGCATTTTAACTATTCTTCACATTAATGCTTTTCATATTTTTTTTTGTTAAATTGTTGTTGTTTTTTTATGTAGATTTTAAAATATGTTTTTGATTTAATAACCTAATTAATTTAATGATTAAATGATTATAATTCTTCATATCGCAGCTCTAATATCACAGTACTTTAATAACTATTATTTTTAATATTTATTGCATATATGAGGGGAGACTAAAAAATAACTGGAATCGTTTTCTGGTTTGTACACCTCTTGAGGTATGTATTTTTGCTGTTACATATAGCTTGCAGGAACTCTTCTGCATTAATCTGCTAAATTACATCACTATGTGAAATTGTGAGGCCACATAGCACTTTTTTTTTTGTAAAATGCATTTCACATATGATTGAACAATATGAAATTCTGTTTTCGTTTACAGAAAATAGAAAGGAAAAAGTAGTATTGCTTGAAACAGATTATAAGCAAGCTTGTCTCATGAAAAAAACAAGTTTATGAGTGGATTGATTGAAATGTTAAATTTAAACATATCTCTAAAAAGCAGTCAAAACATTGCTGATTTTTTTTTTTTTTTGACACAAATAGATTTTTCTCTCCAATTTAATTTGTAATGGTCAAGCACTTTATTTCCAAGTTCTAAAACATTTATATGATGCAGTAAAACTCGAACATCTGATTTTGGGGTAACAAAAAAAAAGAGAGCAAGCTTCACCCCAACAAAGTTTCATCTTTCAAAGCAGTGACTGCAAAACACTTTTTAATTAAATTCAGCAATGACGCAGCTTATCTATCAGCAATATTTACTTGATCTCAATCATGCGATTTTTTTAATCTTTCAAATAAAAAAAATTACTTTTTTTTTTTGCAGACTTAAAACTGGGGAGAGTGACAGAGGTGTTAAAAGGTATCACTTTGCAAGTGTTTCTGGATTACTTTGATAACAAGTTAGATTGGTGCATTGCATAAAATAGACTATATTTTTTAAAGCAATTCAATTTGCAAGACCTAAAAATCAATATACAATTTTTTATTACAAAATTCCTGATTATTTTTGGGTCTCCCCTTTGTATATGCATTTATTTATTTTTTACATAATAATAAATTTATAAAATGTTGCTTAGTTTACCATCCCTTTTTTTAATTCACCAAAATGTATTTTTAAAACTGTTATAAACTTAATGTCAATAGATTTAGAGCTGTTTTTGTATCTCTCTCTTTCTCTCTGCTTTGAAAGTTTTCATTTGCTACAGTATGTAGGAAATAATTTTTTTGTTGTTGCAGTTATTAGGAGATAAATATTGATTAAAAGAATAATAGCATGATGTTCATCTCTTATTTAATTTTTTCCCTCTAATTTTAAAATGTATGTATACATTTATTTATTTATTTATTATATTGTAATTTTTTTTTATGTGTGTGTATTCAATGAAAAAATATTACTTAATTAAAATACTAATCAATTAATTGTAAAAATTCAATCTATGTCTTAAATTCTATTTTTAAAAAAAGTCAAATTAAATACACTCAGATTAATAAATAATGTACTATCTGCAATTTATACATAACCATATTACTTTGAATGTAAGACACCCCCAAATTTAAGATGTACCCCCAGTTTTATGGGTCCAAAATCTGGATAAAAAATATGACTTATATTTGAAGAAATACTGTACTTTTTAGAAAAGCAAATTACCATCAATGATGATAAAATGACTCACTGACTAGATTATAATAACACAACATCTTAATTGCTTAAACTGCTTTCAGGCAGAGATCTTAACATCTATAAACATTATATATGTATATCCATGATTTTAGCAATGTCTATGAGCTCATTGTAAAAATAAATTATGTTAGAAATATTTACCAAATTCTCAATTGTAAAATATGATGATATAAGAGTTACTGGACCGATTTAAAAAAAATCCCATTCATCTGTTTTACTGAGCCCTAAATAATCATAAATATATACAATTATCAGATGTGATGCTCTTTATATTATATTAATTTCATTTTCATACTTTAAAATACTGCAAATAAAATCTCCTTAATTCAAATTAAACTTGAGAATATTTTAGATTTCTATTCAGTAATATTTAGAGATTGGTATAGTTGATGAAGGAGGTTCTTTTCAAATTGCAATTGAAGTAAAATAATAACTGAATCTCAACCCATGAATCTTGAGATCTACCACTGCACTAAATCAAGCCAAGTTCAAACATTATTTTATAGCTTACAAATTATAATTTGTCTTGATGTAAATTACAAGTCACTGTTTAGCTAATACATATAGCATCTTATACTTTATTTATACAACAAACTAACAGACATTGCTTAAATGCACTTATTCATAATATTATACAGTATATATAGCTCTATAATATATTAATTATATCATAAAAGTTATGTGTGTGTATATATACACACACAATATTTTTAATACCTTGCTTTATAAATCTATAAAATAATATTATGTAATTACATATATATATAACTTCAGTTGTATAGGATTGAAAATACTGTAAGTTTTGGATTTCTTTTTCTTTCTTTTGCAAACCGATGTATAAATATAATAATAATAAAAAAATCAAGTTTATACATAATAAGTATGTATCTTAATAGCGCATCTGAATATTAACAACTTTAGCTCATATATCTTAAAAAAGCTAAGCATCTTGCTAATTCTGCTTTCTCCTGTAGAAGTTGTGTTATTTCCCTTTGCAGTACTTGCAGGCCATTGGATGTATTATTCTTTTCTCCTAGTCATAGTATTTCATAACTAAATAATAGTTGCAATTATTTTTAAACTGAGATGAAGTTTATAAATATGATATTCAAAATAAGGTTTACATGTGTTTACATTTTGATGTTTCTAAATATTAGAATTTTACTATTTTAAATGTAAATGTGCTGTTCATTGTTCCAGAGTTCTTTAAGAAATTCAAGTATTAAAAGTGCATTGGTGGTCGAGAGGTCAGCGCGACTGCCTTGCACTTGCAGGCAGTTGCCCGGGTTGCGGGTTCGCGTCCCGGCCGATGCTATGACATTTAAAAAAAAAAAAGTGGAAAAAATTGAGCTGCAATCTATGGATCTCAAGCTTCACAATCGATAATTTTACCACTGTACCAAACCATACATCATGATGATGATGATGATGATGATGATACGCACATATTATTAAACATAAAAATGAGATCCCCCTCCCATTTCAAGTGTTGGTGGCCTAGCGGTTAGCGTAGCTGCCTTATAAGCAGCTGGCCCGGGTTTGCTTCCCGGTCAACGCTTTGACATATAAAAAATAAAAATAAAATAAAAATAAGCTGAAAAAAAAATAATGTTTAGACTTCAAGTATTAGAAAATTACTTATTTGAAAGATGTAATGGTCCTATTAAATCTTATAATGTAGTTTTAAATATTAAGAAGCTAGAATAAAATTTGAAAATGACAATAGTGATAAACTATACTGACAATTAAGTATTATTGTTTGGTTATAGTACTGACATCATTGAAAGGATTAAGAGACTATAGTGGACTTGAGCTGGACTTATTGTGAGAATGGATGGTAATAGACGATCAATTGAAATCCTAAATCAGATTTCAAGAGATTGTAAAGGACAAAAAAGAGATCATATTTGAGATGGATGGAAGAAATAAGAAAGTGTACAGCAGGATGTGTGGAGAAAAAGAAACTAGAGATTGGAAAAGATGATTTGAACTTGGAGAGACTTCATCCTTTTGTGAATCGATAATTGTTAGAAATGATGATGATAGTAATTTTTCAAGCGAAGGAACTCACTTTACATGAATAAATACGTGCATAAAATTTATGGATGTGTATATTGTGAATGGCATTAAAAAAAAAAAATCGAATATTTTATTCAATTAAAAAACTACCAAAAAACTTTTTAAAAAAAAAAACAACAAAAAAGTGATTATGGAATCTAAAAAAGAACAATGTTTATGAAAAGTTCACATGACTAAATATAATGGGCTTTTTAATGATAGTTGTTTTTATTTTTTTTTTTAAAGCATACTATTATTATATAATGATTCTGGTTTTTATTTACTTTAATTTAAATGGGGAAAAAAGGACAATAAAGGTTACTAGTATACATTAACTCGTTAATGTACAACTTATTTGTCGTTCCTTTTTTAAATTTATATATTAGCAATAAATTACACAACTTAAAAAACAGACTACTAAAAAATTATATATTTCGTTAGTTAATATCTATGATATTACAAATTATTCAGAAGAATTCAGTAAAAACATATTTATTTAGGATTATTATTATGGTTTCATTTATTATATTTTTCTTTTTAATCATTAGCTTTTAGCATATTGTTGAAGACAATAAGATGCAACAATAAATTGTTAGTTAGAAACTAATAATAAACTAATTTAAGAATCAATAAATTGTAAATTTATTAAAATTTTATGACTCGCCTTTTTTTTAATATAATGCATATTATTTGAACCCAGACTTTCAAGCTCTAGTTATCCACATCTTATACAACCAATACACATGACCACAGACATGTGAAAAAGATAAATTATCTCCAGTATATGTATTTTGTGTTGAGCTAGCACTCATCAATTGGCCTGGATCATCATCTCCTAGATATATTTATATATAATCAATGCTCAATTTATGTTAAGATAGCTTCAAATTTTAATGGACAGACTTCAATCTTCTCTCTTCAGCCATCCTTATTATTGAAAATCTGATGATGGCATGTTCAAATCCCTTGTTTGCAAATTTTGTTGAAATACCCATGTTAAATGTAGGTCATTCTGAATCCTCATTTATAGGACCTTAAGACCATTTAAATACATAAAAAAGGGATGGGCAGACTATAGGCTAAATCATATTTAAATACAAGAATAATATATATATATATTTAAGCACAAAATATGTATATTGGAGATCATTTAAGTTTTTCACATGTATGTGTATTGGTTGTATAAGATGGAATGGATGATTGAAGGGAGCTTGAAAATCTGGGTTCAAATCCCCTCTAATTCCATCTCATTTAAGTATATATACTATATTTGTATTTAAATATTATAGATTAAGTCTGTATTCTGCCCATCCCTCTTCTGTGTATTTAAATAGCCTTAAGGTTCAACATATGAGGGGTCAGAATGACTTACGGCCAACATGGGTATGATGACAAAATTGGCAAACAAGGGCTTTGAAAATGCAATCATCAGATTTTCAATGATATGGATTGCTGATGAGTTGAAGAGCAGAGAAGACTGTCCATTAAAGTTTGAAGATTTGCTATCTTAATGTAAACTGAGCACTGATTATATATATATGGAGATGATGATCTGAACCAACAGATAAAATAAAATACCTATATTGGAGATTTTATCTTTTTCACATATATGTGGTCAGGTATATCAGTTATATAAAATGGAGTGGTTGATTAAAGGGAGTTGGAAAATCTGGGTTCAAATCCCATCTTATTTTATCAAATTTAATTATATATACTATACTTATATTTAAATAAGGTATTACTGGATTCTTTTTTAATATAAGTAACATTAAGGTTTGAAAGATATAGCTATCAGATAACTTTTTGTGTTTAGTAATAAGTAGAAAAAATATATATTAAAAATAAAATAAACCATGGGCTCTGCCAATAACCTCAAGTTTTCGTAGGGTACTGTAAACATATAAATATGAATTTTATTAGAGTTAAATATTTTTATTTTATCGCATATACATTTGAATATGGTAGTGATGTTTTTATCTGTGTGGGGGTGTTTGAGTTTTTGTTACAGTAGTTCTGCCATTATTTGGCTGCTATTGATGCTTAGTAGCTATATCTAGCAATAGATACTGAATTGCTCATAATACCTAGATCATAGGTGAAACATTAGTGTTATAATTATTTGCAGGATAAAACAAAAATTATATTCACATTTTTTATTTGTGAAAATCTATTGTTCTTATTATATATATAAAAAAAATTAAATATATTTTTAAAATGTAAGTATATATAATTTATTTAAACAAACTATATATAATATATGTTTCAAGAATTTCCCTCATCAAATGCCTAGAATACTGTCAATCATCACCATAAATATAACCATTGTTCTTACATTAATAATGTTAAATCAACTGACTCGATATTAACATATTAATAATAATCAATGCAATAGTCTTCTATAAATTAATCTGTTTCAACATGGGTAAACATCAAGCAAAGCAGAACTATATAGAATTCGTTTTATTAATTAGATGTTGAATAATAAATCAAACATTTAAATATGTATTTAAATAAAAATTTGCATTTAGAAATACATATAAACAACTTGTATCCAATCATAATAGTCTTTGAAACATTTGTCATTTGATCACCATACCATGTAAAAACCTGACTAATTACATGAATGATTGATAGATGATGAGGAAGGTTCTTTTCATATATATATATATCCTGAAAAGTGTCAGGTCAATCAATGATGATCAAATAATGAAAGTTTCAAGCACTATGATTGGAGTTTATATCTAACCAAGTTTAATTTTTTCAAATAATTTATTTAATTACATATTTAGATGTTCAATTTATTGTTTAAGTTTTAATTAATAAAATGAGTAGTAACTATATTAAAATAGGCTAGTTCGTATAAAAGATCATTGTATAGATTATTGACATTTTAATATTAGATTGATTAATTTAGCACTATTAATATAAGAATGATCATTATATTTATTTGAATGATTGGCAGAAATGGGCAGCTAATCAGGAATTTTTTCCCCAAAATATATAAATCCTGCAAAGTAAATGCTAAGTTTTTTTAACAGAGTATGGTGATCAAACAAAGACGATTTCAATTACTGATTGGAGTTTACATCTATCCAAGTTCGTTTACATTTATTCCTAAGTACAATTATTCATTTAATAGGTAACACATAAATTGATTATTTAATGTAGTGGGCCAATTTCATAAATGTGGCATCCTTAATTCCCAAATCTTCCTGGATTAGTGATTTTTCTGGATTAAAAATAATTCAATAATATATATATTCCTCCAATCTCATTCTAAATCCAAATATTTAGATATATGCTGCAGAAAATTTAAATAAATATTAAATGTAACATACATATATTCTATATATTTATTTATAATTGCTAGGACATAATGTGATGCTCATTATGGAAGGCTAGATGAATGAGTTATAAGCTGCCTGCAAAAAAAAACAAAACTATTTTTTGGATATCCACAGTTACATAAAAAAAAAAACTGAGATGATTGCAATAACCATTACATGAATAATTTGTTGAAAAGTTTTGAAATTCACAACAAAGTATTTCAATCAAATATTGTTAACTCAATTACTTTATATGTTATTTGGTTGTTTTTTTTTTCATGTATCATAGCATCGGCTGGGAAGCGAACCCGCTAACCCAGGGCAACTGCTTGTAAGGCAGTTGTGCTGACCTCTCGACCACCAACGTTTGACATGTTAATTGACATTTTAGGAGGAAAACAAATTCCAATTTGATATTCTATAGTTTTTAAAGCTTATCTATAAATTTTGTTAATTTTAGAAACTTGTACAGTATTAATTCTTTGGCAATTCATCAGATGTTTTGTTTGGTACAATTTTATTATTCTATACTGCAAATGATACAATTAAAATCATCTAAATTATTTCTTAAAATGTATTTATAATATGATGGGTGTTTGGAAAGTGGATAACATTCAAGCATCAAAATGATATTCAGAGAATAACAGGTAGTTCCCTTCAAATTGTTATGAGATAGTAAAATCCCTGTCCAAAATCAGGCAAACAATAGGGGTAGTATTTTGACTGAAAAACTTTATAACTATTAGTAATAGTTTTCAATTTTTTAAAAACTCAATGGGTATGCCTATGTCAATCGGACAAACCATTTTTTTTCTTTTCTTTTTTTTTTTTCAGTTTCTGATCAATCTAAAATTCTTTAGCTTTTGCGCCATCTATTCTTACTTAACATAAATTTATCACTGCTTGTGCATTATTTGCCCTGATACAACTTTTTATATCAATGTCATAAAACTGATTAAACTTATTTTTTCTCCCAAAAATTATTTAACAACTTTTTTTCCAACTATCTTTTTTTCTTCTTGCCAAACATCATTGTTAACCATCTAATTTTACTTGCACTTCTTAATTTCTTTGAGAATTTAAGAAAAAAAAATGAGAATTTCAAATTATTCTTTTCTACAAGCTTTTTTTTTTTCATATCTTTTTGAACTATTTTTCTGCTTTTTTTTTTAAATTTTATTATTTCTATTTGATAATATGGTGTTTTCTATTTCAAACACACATACTTAATTAAACAATTTTATTAACTTTTCACTTTTTCACTTTCTTCATTAATCAATTTTTCAAAATGTATTATTTTCCTTTTATTTTCAATTTCTACTGGCAGATAATTTCAGATTTTTCAATATTTGTTTAAAGTGCATAAATTTTAATTCAAATGCAATATACATACTGCCAGTGTTATTTAGAAGAAATTCTTATGAAATAAATTTTCTTGTCATCACTTTAATCATTTTTTATATAAACAAAAAGTATTCATTTAAAATATACATTCATATATATTAGTTACAATACTGGTGAAGAGGTGATTATCATAAAGAATAGTATGTCAAAACTGATAAGATTTTTTTTTGAATATATATAAACATTATTTTTTCACTCTTTGGTATCATTAAATTTAAACTAGTTAATAATTTCATAGAGAAACTTTTTAGTCAATTTATTTAAACCATAAGTTTAACCCTGTAGGATTAGAATATTTTAGATATATTACAATCAAATTTTTGTTTCCAATCAGAGCAATGACATTTAGTTAATCGATGCAGATTAATTTAAAACTTTTTATTCTTTAGCTAATATTGGCTAAAAATTAATGTACGATCACTAAAAATTACTGTTTTACATCTCTGCTTCTGTTAAAACCAAATGTTCATTGTGATCACCCCCCCCCCCAAAGTTACTGCAACCTATTAAAATGATTTGAACCATTGATGATATTCATGTGCCCTTGCATGCACTTAATGAAATTACAATACGTAAATTATACTCATATTGATTAAATCATGTATTTAAGATTCTCTACATCATCTGTTATCAATCAGTATAACTTGCTATCTCATTTATATAAATAATTTGAATTCAATCTGTCCAATTTTCAGTCTTCATTAGAGCCAGACTATATTATTGCTTCATTAAGGTCTTTTCTTTAAGACTGTACCAGTTTCAATCAATTTATTGAATGCATTATCTTATACTGAAAGAAATTTTTTTACATTTTTTTTTTTTTTTAGTATGCTAATCTAATTGATTACAAAAATATTGATTTACTAATACTCTTAATGGAATCTCTTCCTACTACTAGAACTTTATTCAGAATCCATAACTTTTACATACCATAATTCTCATTACTAAAGTTATTATTCAATCTCTTTCAACATAATCTTTACAAAAAATGTCCAGAAAACATATTCCACATACTATAACCATGGTAATGCTTTACAGAATGTAGATTATCAATCTTTTGTGAACAATCAATAAATTCCAAGATGTCACACAATTGATAAAATTTTATTCCATTTAATGCTGCACCTTTTACATACTCTCAAAAGAATGTGTTTTGCATGTTGTCTTTTTATTTGCTGATACAAATAATCAATATTGGTGTAACACATGCACACACAAATGCTTAAATTCCTGCCAAGAAAAATCATAGTTAAAATATAGCATTCTGATATTATTATTAGTTGTATGATTTTTTAAAAATTGGTTTTATTTCAAAACTCATTTTTCATTTTCTTTATAATTTGTATAATGTATTTTGTTTGCTTAAGCTTGTTTATTACTAAATATGACTAGGAAAAGTTTTGATTATGTTGAGCCAAATATATTGGATGTTAATTTTCCATTGTAAATTTCCATACTAAAAATCTATCATGATATTTTCTTTTTTATCAGATTGAGCAAATATTTATCATTACTTCTTTTTAATATCTTTCAAACAAATAAATAAATAATATATTGATACAATTACACATATATCCTGATTGTTGGCGAAGCCAACATCTGACATACCAAAGTAGACACAAAGGTGTTTATCCATAAATTTCATCTTTTTTTTTTGTTTGAAAGATAAAAATAGTATAATTTATTTAAAAAATAAATTGACTAAAAAAATGTATTGGCAATTTATTTCTTCACAAATATTTACACTGGGCATACCTATGAGAAATATTTGTTTTTCAATTATTTTTATTTTCTAAAAATATCATTTTCATATTTTTTTCTATTCATTTTATATTTGAACAATTTCCCCTCATTTTTAATTTAATATCTTCAGAATACAATCATCTTTTTTCCCTAAAGTTATTTATTTCAAGTTTTCTAAACAAATAGTATTATTTTTATGTTTTCAAATACATTATATTATTTTCATATTAATATAGGTTGTTGTTTTTTTTAAGAAAAAAAAACAAAAACACTTATTTTCATTATTGAAAGAATCAAACTTATAGATAGCATCTTCTTGTCTATTTTAGTATGAAGATAGTAGCGCCACCAACAGATAATATAGACATGAAACTTCAATAACAAATGTAATATTATTTCAAAGTAAAAAAGCTTATTTGATAATTTTGTTAGCTTCTTCATTATTAATACATATGAATATGGATAATAAAACATTATATGTAAAGACTTATTTTTCAAATTACAATTTTTTTATATATAATTATGTAATATATTTAATAAAAATATATTCAAAACACAAAATCTAGATGTCATCGTATATAATGTCTCTTATTTAATATTCATATATATTAACATTAAAGAGATTAACAAAACATTATTAAAATAAACTGTTTTGTATTAAAATAATACATTTATTAGTGAATAAATATATTTATGTTATTTATTTATATGCAAAAATAAAAGAATGATTTCCATTTTACCATAATACTTGTAATAAAAAAAACAAAGTTCAGTGTTGGTTATAATTCTTATTACCAACATTTGACACATTTCAAAATTTGAAATCTTTCATCAGAAAAAAATATCCAATTCACAATGCAATCTTCTTTTTTATTTTATTGAATAAATTTTATTGCAAGTAAAATAAATTTAAATATTCTGTGGCTTTTGCTTTTTACTTTTTTAAAAAATCATAAATTATAAAAACAAAATATTGGAAATTGTCTCTATTTCAATAGCTATTTTTTCTAAACTGAAATGGTTTATAAAATCGAAAAACAAATTTATTTTTTCTTCTATCTTATCAACATTTTTACACTCATCCTATAATCAATTTGCATTAAAAAAAATTGTTTTCTTTAATAATAATAATAAAAATATAAAAAAACTTTCTTTTACAACTTTTTTGAAATCCTAATAATCTTTATCAGTTTCATATTTTTTAATCATTTCCAATTCGATACTAAGATTAATGTATATTTTCCCCTCCACTTATCATTTAACAGTCTATTTTTCTTCTTAAACTATGTTCTTTTTTACTTATCTTGTTTAATTAAATAATTTACAAATTTATATTGTTTAACAGCAGAATTATAAAAGTACTAATATAAATATCAAATTCTTGCACTCTTATTTTTGACACCATCCACTTTAGATAAATATATTTATTAGGCTAGAGATTATCATATCATTCTTAATCCAGATATAAACTTTAAATTCACTTAAACCTTATCACAAGGTATTATTTAATCAACTTCATTCCTCTTTTTTCCATATGCATTATCTTTTTTTTTTTAGATATACTTAACATTTCCGCTCCTCCACACATCCTTGAAGCATATAAATAAATATATCTGAAGAAGATAAATATCATGGCATAAAATTTCATGTGTACCAATTGTATAAGATGGAGTGAATAGCTGTAGGAATCTTGAAAGTCTGAGTTCAAATCTCTTCTATAAATGATATTAATATTATAGAGCTAATTAATATACTAGTATTTAAATATAACATATGCAATGTATATATATGATATCAAAAATTTTAGCACTTAATATATATATTATTTATAATAAATTTAATTATAAATACAACCACAGTTAAATATGATCATATTTTAAAAAGTTAAATATATTGGTTATTATCAACTCTTAACAAAATATCAATTAACTGTAATTCTAACAGTAAAAACATTTATATACACACAGTATAGCTACTTTTTTTTTTTTCAAGTATATATTTTAACACTGCAAAAACTGTATAGGACTACTATCTGCTGATTCAAATTATTGTATATTTTATATAGAACTGTTTTTTTTTTTGTTTGTTTGTTTATTTTTTTAATAAAATGAATTGAAACATACTGTCACAATCAAGCAATTTTTGTTCATTATTTTCAAAATTTGTAATGAGATTTATTAAAAGTAAATTTACTTAATCTTATATAAATACTTAACAGAAAGTTAGTGCAACTTACAACAAAAAGTTCTCCATTTTACTTTTATACAAGTGATTTCAAATAAAGTGTTCTAATTATACAGTTTTAAAAATCTAACTTAAAAGGAATCATAAATTTAAAAAAACAACAACACAGAAACTATTTTAAAAGTGCTTATATAGCAGCAAAATGATATCGGTTATGGACACACCATCTTATCTAGTTTTGAAAAACTTAGAAAATGGACTAATGATGAACTGAAGTACGATATGATTCTGATTATCTAGCTTTCTATTATTCAACATTCCAATTAATCTGTCAATTCACATTGAAATGAAATATCTTCTCCATCTTGAAATAAAATATCTTCTCACCAAATACTATCATTTCTTTTTTTATTTGACAAGAATTTGTAACATTAAGTTTTAACACAATTAATTACACTAATATGATTTTGAGGTAAAATTTTAAAAAAATATTATTTTAGTAAAAATCAATGCCTTGAGTCTGGAAATGATGTCAATTTCTTCATTTCATGTCTAATTGTGAAACAATTCTGTTTTAGTATCTATAGTTGTAAGATGTAATGATGAGAGAAGTTCTCACATATCTCTCTTTATAATACAATTATAAAACCTTAATTGTGATTGTTTGTGAGTATTCCAGTCATATTAATTGTTCATAATAAACTCCCTCCAGTTACATAATAAAAAGAGCATGATGGAAGTTTGGATGTTGTAAAAAGCCAGGTGCTTCTCTCAAACTCCTTGGATAAAACAGAAGTGTTTTAAATCCCAGTGGTTGGAAATGTTGAGCTGACATTTCTTTTCAAGGTTATCTATCTGTTGCACTTAAGATCTGATCCAACAAGTTCATACTCCATGCACCTTTTATTTTCATTTATATTTGTGCATGTGTTATTGTGAATATAACAATTGTATTTTAATCTTTATTTATGAAATTTTTATTATAAGTTATTTAAGAACACCATGGCTATTGTATCACAGGTGCACAGAAAGCTGTATATACAAAGTCCTCCAGAGAGCATTCAAGAACTTCAGAAATTTGCAAATTTTACTGGAAAGAGAAAATGGCTACTGAGAAATTCTAACATATACTTCCAAGGAATATAAGTTTTTAGCTGATGTATCTTTTACTTTGCTTTCTAAGTTGTTTTTACTTATATGTTACACCTCTCCTCTATACGTGTATAATTGTATACTTAGAGCGAAATCTAAGGATGAAATTGATACATTTCTAAAAATAAAAATTGTTTAAAACATCAAGATATAATCATACCTGTAGAAAGCCTCCATGAAATCTTAGGCACTTAACATCTACCCTAAATAGCATTTTGAAAAATATTCAGTGTTTGTTTAATCACAAATTTTCTTGAATTCATTCATGTTTTGCTTTATTAAAAAGTAGATTTACCATATATATACACACACTACATGCATTATTTTTTTAAAAATATTTTTGATTATATTCTTAATAAAAAACTATGCATGGATAGCTTAAATGTAAGTAAAAGCAATATATAAACCATCTTATTGTTTACAAAATAGCTTTTCATGTGTTTAATGTAGAAAAAAATGGAATTGCATACTGCATACTAACATTTATATATAATATATCCAATCAATACTATGTTATCAAAAATTTTACATAATAACAAAATAATATTTTGCATTATTGCCAATTAACCAGATGTGGCTTAGCAAAACAGAATTGGTTTTTGAATTCAGTATAACAAAATTAGTAAAACTCACCTATTTTGATTTTTACCACAGAAAAAAAGTTTTTATCTGCAAACTAGTGTTATTAATCAAATAATTAATGTATTAAAGTAATACATTTATATTAAAATTTTGAATAAATTAATAGGCATGTATTTATTAAATAAAATTAAGAATAACCACATAATATAGTCAAAAAATTAATAAAAATCAGTTTAGTCAATCTAATGAAAATGTTGGGATCAACATACTATTTAGAATTTGAACATCTCATGATTTGAGCAATTAACTATATTGATTGACATGAGTTTCTCTTTCAGCATTGCTAGTTTGTCTTTTTTAGATATAAAATAACCTATCCAAGTATTTTTTTTTATATCATAATTTATTATTCATGTTTTTCTACCAAACGAAAAAAAAGGCACTTTGATTTGAGTTAAATAAAAAAAAAAAAAACAGAAAACAAACTTCGATTTACTAGATTTCAAAATAATGTTTGTTTTTTGTTGATTATTATGTATTGTTAACATAAATATAGGAATATTTTAGGACTTATTTGAAATAACTTTAATGCTAAAGTTTTACTTTTTTTATATATTAAATTTTTTATGTGTCTAAAGAATTATAAAATTTATATATTTTATGCATATATAATTTTCCAGAAATGTTCATAAACTTATATGCAAAATGTTCACAATCATAATATAATAAAATATATATTGTTTATACAATTAAAGTAATTTTTTAAAAAATAATTTTATTAAAGTATAATAGTTTTATAATAATAAGATTTTTATTATTATTATTATTGAAGTGTAAGTACTGTTATTTTATAATAAAATTTCAAATTTATGCAAAAGTTTCATTCAATTTGTTTTTTCTCATCAATGGATACGATTTCTATTCATTTATCTTTAATAATCAAAATTCTACTATGCTAAGATTTAAACTAAATAAAAAGATTTGATATTGTATAACTGAAAAAATGTAATTTATAATAACGGGTAAAGAATTTATAAGTAATAAATTAATAATGGTATTTTCTAAATAATTCTCCATATTATCTTTGATTATAAAACTTGTTTTATTTCACAAACAAAATTTCTTTACCATATCTATATATGCATCACATTTCAACCATCTTTTAAAATCATTTTCAAAGTTTATTCCTATATATAGAGAGATTTATATTTATAATTCACATTTGCAATCAATAAAAACAATAAGGAAAAAAAAATCATATAAATTTATATTATATTTTATATAATGAAAATAATTTTTCTATACATAATTTATAATCCAATATTCTTTTGACTTTTTTACGCAATTATAATTCAAGTTAAATGCTTGGGAGCGAGAAATAAGAAAAGCTTAAAATAGAATTTTTATGCAAAGTGAGAAGTAAAATGGAATACTTATATGCTTAATATAGTAAGTTGAGCATGTTTTGATATCTCTATAACAATATCATAATCATAGCATTACAGCCACAAAGTGGAGGCAACTGATAATATAAGATATGTAAATAATGTTGAGTAATTTATGTGAACCACTTTTCTTTTATTGCAGTTATTTTTACAATATTTAATAATTTTTTGTTGTTGTCTACTTCATTTATACTCATTCTGAATTTTCTATATTCTTTACTATTATTGTTTTTTTAAATAATTATTTATTTAATTTTAAATATTTAAAGCCTTATTTTAATTTTATAAAATACAATATAAATTTAATATTTTTGTACTATTAATATTATTGATTTGTATAAACATAAGTTACAAATTAAAAATATAGATCAATATATATTTATGGAAACAAATCTTGAAAATGATTATAGGTGATGTCAAAAAAAAAAGGCAAAGTATAAAATAATATGCATTGCTATGGAAAATATAGGTTCATAAAATAAAACAAAATTTATAAAAAAAAAAAAATATGTGAAAAGTTTGTATATTGGAATCAAAGGAATTTTTTCAATTGAAAAAAAAAAAAAAAAGGATGTATTGATGTACTGATTTTCTAAATTAAAAGATTTAAATCATGTTCTATATGCAAGTTTATATATTGTACCATTTTCCACCTAATCTATTTTATTAGATGTGGACAGCTGCATGATTAGGTTTGTATATCTGTTTAAGTATATAGCTATTATCTACCATGAACATACCTAATCTACATTATTACATATAAACATAAGATTTAGCGTAAGCATTGTATATTTCATAATATGGACCTAATTATAATGAACTAATTCATATATTCTTGTAAAACCCACCAAGAATTATGTGTGGTGGTTAGCATTAGCTATCTATTTCTTAACATATGTAAGTGCAATTTGACTTACTAGTAGAAGTGCTAACCTTCATTCTCATTGTAGCCCTTAATATTTTAAATTTATATACATTTTTTATTAGGTGCACAGATTGTGATATATATACATATCTTAATTACCCTGAATAATAAACCTGAATACAATAAAATGTGTTGTCATCAACATTTGAATTTTCAAAGATCGCTGTGAAAATATATTTACAAGGTATAAATTGATATTATATTTATTTCAATATAAGTAATAAAAAAGAATTAATATAAAAACTATAATGGACTGTGGACCATATTTTATAGTTCACTGTAATTCATTAATCACTCCTTTTTATAGTTTTATGTGACAGGTGTAAAATCTTCAAAGTTATTTCGATAAATATTATGAGCTCAAAGGTTAATTTCTGATTGGTAAGATTGTTCAGGAAAAATAGTTTCTTGAAAATGAATATAATCCTCAACTTTTACATTATGATCAGTATCATTAAGTTCCAGCTTTGACATGATGCTTCTATTTCAAGGAGAGTGATGACTGCATTCTTCTAAATCATAGTCAAAGACATCTAAGGTAAAGGAAAACTTCACAGAGTAATTTGTATCTTGCAGTATATCAAAAAAAGCAAAAAACAAGAACTCCTTATTCACATCCATCCCTTTTAGATTCCTCTGAAAACTCATCATGCATGTGTATAATGTAACCCCTCCTAAATTTCTTCAAACTTTTATCTTTCCATTAGATTTTTTTCTCAAAGTTCTCTTTCTTGTGATTATCAAGACCATATTTATTACCAATATCACACTTCATAAAACTTTTATCGACACTTAAAATCAGTGATTCGGTTTATTATTTAAATTTGCTTTCTCTCTTTTTTTATTGAAAGTAAAAAAAATAGAATGTGTTTTGTCTCAGAAGGAAAATAAATTTTCTAAGTTTATTCAAATAAAAAGATTTATTTTTATTTTATATATATACAAAAATTCACCTACATATATTTTTCTTTCTGGTATATATCATTCTATTCTTAGCAAAATCTTCTAATTCAACGCCAACACCTTACCTTGCAAGGTTAATCATGAGAATAGATAATGTTTTGACTCATATAGTTTTATATTTTTATTAGGTGGTATATTTTTAGTTGATGTTACCCCTCCCCCAATCCTTGAAAGTATATGCACCTTTTCTCCCTTTATCATTATCATGAAAAGTTTTTTTTCATAATCTACTTATTAAACCAATGGGTACAATCTTTGCATATATAATTATGAACTGAATTATTGTGAATTGTAAAATGAAATCTAAATTGCCAAAGCTAAGAATGAATTACATGATTATAAATAAATAAAAGATATGTCGTTGTTTTGGGTAAAAGGTAAATTTAATACCTGATCTACTGTTAACACACAAGTGGATCAATTCAAATGACTTAATAACATAGACAAGTTTTATCGCACTTCTTCAAAAGTCATAATAGTCAATCTAGAGTTTGGTCAGATCACCATTTTATAAATCAAACAGCTTTATGAAGGCTTAGGTATAAATGCATAAATCCCACGTGCTTCAGTTAAATATTATCATTTGTGTTCACCTTGGGATCCGAACACCTGATTATTAACAAAACCACTTTCAGCAATATCTTAGACGACCAACGGCGTTCCCAACCTTTTTTGACTCCATTTTCCACCGAATAGCAGTACATCCTACGCTAAATTGTACCACTTCATAAAAGTGAATGTATTTTAGATGAAATTTGATGATGCAAGTATGTTATTTTTATTTGCATTATATATTTTATAGGGTGACCATTAATATAAATTCATCATAATATATAGAGACAAATTTTATTGATACATGCAAAACGTCATGCCAGATTATAAACCCACCAAAATTATAAACTCATTGTAACATATATATATATTGTATTTGTTCCAAGTTTCATATTTATCTATACTATTTTGTCATATTTAGTTTGATAATATGTGGTTTCAATAAAAACTAAAATTATTAAAAAGTAATTAATATATTTTCTTATCATAATCAAATATTTTTATAAAATGCGAATTTAATGAAATCCTTGTACTTGTTTTGAAGAACATAATTTTTTTTTTTGAAATTTGATTCAAAAAATGCGTTCAATCTGTTTCGATACTTATTTTTAAAAATATATGAAGAAAAAAACTCTTTCTACTAATTCCATACTAGTAAACGGTAATAATAAATTAAGAGCTTTCTCAGAAAGTTGTTCATATTCTTTAATGTTTAATCAAAAATTCATTAGATTGTGTCGTTTGAATTCTACTTGTAAAGTTCTGTTACATGATAATTCTATTAAATTTTCTTTATCCTTTATTGATAATGATGTAGCTTTTTCTAAATTTTCTTCATAGAAGGGGTTTGAAATCCAATTATCATTTGTGTTTTCGGGTTTTGGAAAATATCCATGAAAGACAATTTTAATCCTGTTAAATGTGCTATTATATTTTTTATCTTGAGACAGACTAACCTTATTTTCAAAGAAAAAAATATGTAGAGTTTCGAATACTTTCGGTTGATTGTTTTCGATACACTGTTTCCAAAAATCTAATTTCTTAATCATACTTTCAATTTTATCATTAACATTAAAGATCGTTATCGACTGTACATATTAACAACTTTACTATATAATATTATTAATTAAAATAATTTTTATGAATTATAGGAAAAACATTTCTATGATATTTTTATTTAATTTTTTTATTTTTATTTATGTCCGCCATTATTGATTATTTTTCATGTACCACCAACCAGCAACTCGTGTACCACCAGTGGTACGCATACCACAGGTTGGGAAACACTGTCTTAGACAGAAGAAACAAA